>JAJHJA010000624.1:0-73136 GCA_021202915.1 Heliconius himera
TCTACATGGATGTATCAGAGCGTCTGCTGGAGACGCGCAGACGATTCTATACTAATAATACAATCGTAATGGCTTGCTGTCTGTATATGAAAGATATATAAGAAAAAAAGGTGGTATTTAATCTATATATATAAAAGCACATGTGACCACCTGACTGACTGAGGTCAGACGCATGCACAGCCGTAACCGCTGTGCGTGGAAACGTGAAATTTGGAATGATGTTTATTTCATAATCTGGATATCCACTAAGAAGGGCTTTTGAAAAATTTTAACCCTAAAGGGATGAAATAGGGGTTGAAAGATTGTATTTTTTTTATTTTTTTGTAGTTTTATTGGTATTTGTCAATGCTTTTGCGCTAATTTCTGAAACGTCTTAACCAATATAATTGCATTTTTCACTATTGTATTTTATTTAAATCGTTTTATAAATAAAAAGTTATACCATTTTAAGAAAATATTCGACCAAATTGCTATAAATAACTGTTTTATTGAGTTGGCTGAAACTGTACTTTCGGATATAAATTTTGTTTTCAAAATTACATTATTTTTAGAAAACAAAAGCAACACAAATTAGTAAATTAATAATTATGTATTATTAGTACAAGCGGGCGAAGCCGCGAACGGGTCGCTAATAGTAATAATGGACCGTTATTTATAGCTCAAAGCCACTTGGAATTGAGCGTCCTGTCATACGCACGTCGCAATCAAGATAGCTGGGGAACTTTAATAAAATAGGGTTTATTCATAGATACTAAGCTTGTCACTTATAATTATTTACGGCTTAAGAGTGTAAGCCTGTTAACAGCCTATTGACCAGATAATCAGAAGGAGAAAAAACGTCTCTGAAAAAAAAACTATGCGCTAGTATGTAGATATTATCAGGTTTTTTTCTATTTTGGAAACAGATTTGCTATACTGTATGAAATAAAATAAAGGTCAATTTTATATTTTCTAAACACTTTCGAATTGTATAAGACTTTATATAACAAAAACAATAAAAATGCATTTAGTAGGTTTGCATTCTAAGCCGACGATATTATGTCTTTCATTACCATAGTACGCGGAAAGAGACCGTACAGACAACGGTTCTTTTAAAGAGAAACAACATTCACCCGTGACTTTCACGGGCTTTCAATTTTTGCTCACGGTTTTGCTTACTTTTTACAAAGAAACGACGGTTATAGGTTCACATCCATACAAAATTTACTAATTCGTGGCGAAAGTTACAAACCAACACAGTACGCAGATATCATACGAACTTGAAAAAACCAAAATTTCTCGATCATTATTTGGAATTTCGGTTTTCTAGGAATTTAATACTATTATAATTGAATAATTATAATTAGATTCAAAATATTCTCGTTACCTCAGGACAGAGATGCGTTGGCTTTTGACACTTGCCAAGTCCCTTAAACCATGGAGAAATAAGAGAAATTGATGTATCACCTAATACTTCGTGATGCGTTATAAAAAAAATTGCGGAAAAATTTCAGTGACGTCACGGTCTGTTGTCACGCAATGGATACAAACCTTGGGGGGATTATTTTATTTATAATATATGACTGTCCAGTCGGTCGGGTTAGGCAAAGTAGGGAATTAGGTTTCCGCCACAGAGCACGCAACGTGTTTAAATGGGCGGAAAGTGGAAAATGGTGTTATGTAATACTAGGTTCTTCCTAGGCTGAAGCTAAAATATAAACTATAATATTTTAATTCACAGATTCACTTTTTAATATCTCTGTTTCCTGGTTTACATGAAATTTTCGAGTCACTGCGTGTTGAGTGGCAGAACTCTACGCCGCGGTTTGTCTAGCAGGGTGGGAAAATGAGAATAACTTAAATATAATAATTACCCCGAGTGCTGCTTGAACCTTTTCATATTTTAATGTGTAAGTAAATAATAAAAGATATAAATATTATTACATAAAAAAAGAAGCGTTTGTCAGTATGTTCTTTATAGAATCGTAAACATTAGATCATGTGATGATCTTTAGTAAAGTTGTTGTGCATCCCGAAGGTTTCTGAGTTGGTTAGTGGCTCAAAATGTTTGAACATTTATGTAATAACTTTCTTTTAAATCTATTTTAGTTGGTGGCGTAGCAACGTTCGCAGTGTAGTACTATATATTAGTTGTAATAATTATAAGGAAAATCTTGGAATTTATTTACGTCTTAAATAAATATCGCCAAATGTCCGCATTATGACTTGGGTATCAAAATATCACACGACAGTACGGTAGATGATAAATAATGTTAACGCGCACCCGTCCACCGTTACATGGAGACCAAGGCTGTGAAAAATGGTAAACACGTCAAACGTCAAACAAAATATGTAAAATACCTAAATAATATATTAGGATTTTTTTTGTAGAAATATGTCTGATCTGGTGAAAAAAAATGATCCAAAATGGTAGAATTTACACTTTTGTAGCCAGGAATTTCGATTTGTTTTATTAATTAAGCAATGTATTGTGCGCCACTAACTAACAAATATTGTTTCTATGTAAATAAGTAAACCACATAATCCCAATTTTGTATGTATAAAAAAATCTAAAATATTGCTAAAATACATATTTACCTATGAAAATTATTTAATATTTAGAAAAGTCTATCATCATCAATAAAGATGACCAATGCTTAGTATTTCTATCTGTATACTGTATCTATTGATACAAGCGCCGATATCGTAATCAATAAAGACGTAAACATTCGTTGAGGTCGTATCGGCAAACATATCACATTAACTACTTAAAAAAGATATATCTATTCTTTTTATATTATATCTATTTACGTAATATGAATTGTATAAAATACACTTAATTTTTTCTATATAAGTTTTTTTTTTGTTATTTAAAAATTAGATAAGGCTGAATAGTGTTACGTTGCATTTAAGTGAATAGGGAATCATTTAAAAAAATATACATATATGATGGTGGTTGACATATTCCTTTTGGCGCCAATTAAAATACATTGTTGCCTTTCTCGTAAAAAGTAGTGTTTAAAAAATAAATTTGTGTTTCTGGGAGTTACTTAACGTTTCATACAATTTTAAAAAATATTTTTATATCAGTCCAATTACACTTCTAAATTCATGGTCACAGATTTTACATTCAACATTTACAAATACACATTTTAGAAATATTTATTGGGTAAGCTCTTTGGAATTCTCATTTATGGAATGAATTATTTTACGTCACATTTGTTTATATTAGAATAAATAATGGTACTAATAAACACAAAATATAAGTCAAAATAAAATGAAAATATTTAATTATCACACGAGCTCACGGTACAAATATGTACGTTGATATATATTTTTTTCAGCTTACACTATACGCACATATAAAAAGGTAGGCAGAGGGAATCAGGGAATCTAGTTATTAAGACACTCCGTTCCCATTAAGACACTTCCGTTCCCCACTTTCCGCCGAATTCTGGAGGCATTACATCTAGAATGGCAGTACTCAACACTGCGCTTTGCCTCATTACTAGAACGAAGAAAATGAAAATATTGAATATTTCATTTCCACGAGTGGGAATCGAACCCAGAACCTGTCCCGTTTACAGTCGCACGCTTGTGCACTGTTGCCACTACTGGCTTCACTACTCACTATAATAGGTTAAAGATCCCAATTTAGTAATATTTTTAATTACAAAAAAGTTAGAAGGCCTGTTATCGGTCAACGTAGCTTATTATATTAGGCGTGGGTATTATCTTTTCTTTTCTACGACCGTTTGACGCAACAGCTAGCTAGTGCTATCAGCTTAGTAAATTTTATCGTCGTTATAATACTCCTCTTGCCTATCTTGTTAGTGACAAGTGTACAAGCGATTTCGTTGACAACCCTACCATATTTTAACATTATCATACTTTGATAGAGTTTCCTAACGCATTTCCTATTATTTTATATATTGAAAACCTAATTAAAAAAATATTTAATTTACACTTATTTAGATCTCACTTAAAAGAACGCACTTCAATTAATTGTTTCATCGTTGAAAAAAATATAAATAAATTGTCTTTGTGATTTTGCTGACTGCTTCCTGCATATAGTAGAGTAAGCAAAAGGAACCTAATTTTTTTTAAGACTCCGACACTGACACCAGTATTTCGTCTTGGTGCCAGAGCGAAGAAATGAAAATATTAATAAATAACAATTCATTCCCCCGAATCGGGGTCGAACCCACAACCATTGCGCTGCAATCACACCTCCGTGCCCCTGCGCTACAACGGCCTTAAAACTTTTTGGCTTTATTTAATCTTTTTTTATGAAACGTATAAAATAATACCGTTTCTTTTCAAATTTTAAATTAAATAAATAAACTAACCCGTAGTAGCAAGCTGTTGCAACCTCGACGGCAGGTCGGCGGTGGTCATCTCGGCGCCCTGCGGGTGCAGGATGTCGGGCATTGCGTTGCGGCGCCCCGTCCGCCCCGTCTCGAGGAACTCGCGCGGCACCTCCTCGCTATTCCTGTCCTGCATTATTGCCATCATTCTTAGCACTGGAATGTTTTTAATAAATAATTATATGAGAATATGTAGATAAAGACTGTATAAAAAAATATATAATATATAAATGTATATTAATGTGAGTAAATATGTCGAAACAAAACTTTCTTTGCTTATGTCTGGAAGTTTTATTACAATAATAATATATCTGTACTTATTTTATAAAGCTTAAAAGTTTTTCAGATGAATAAATTAATTACAGAAACTTCCAGTTCGAATATGTTTTCGATGTCGGATCTGTTGATATGCGAAGCCGTAGATATTTATATAATATTAATAATATTATTATAACAATACATGAAAAATATTTTACGTAAATTAAAAGTAATAAAATCTTCCGTTTAGGTAAGAAAATCGGTACATTCAATCACAGAGCAGTGGCAACTCGTTATGTATTTCTACTTTCATTTGTGCTATTAAATTAACTAATATGATTATAAAGATGTGCGACTGTATATATAATAACTCAATCATGTTGCCGAGTGATAGGATGCGTGCAAATCAAGCCACCTAAAACCTTCACCTAAAATTATTAAAAAAAATATGTTTTTCTTTACAAAAGTACAAGGGTGCCTATTTAATTAAAAAAGATGAAAAGGAGCTGCATTTTTTATAAAGTTAACGCCAATTTTTTGGTTGATTTTGTGATAATTATTTAAAGCTAGCTTCGCTTGAAATAGTTTTATGTAAATAAAATCAAATAAATCAGTTCACGCTGTATTCCGCACACTGCAGGGTAGGCAGAGGGAACCTAGTGTTAAGACACTCCGTTCCCCACTTTCTGCCGAATTCTGGAGGCATTGCGTGTTGAGTGACAGAACTCAACGCCGCGCTTAACCTCGACACCAGAGCGAAGAAATGGAAATATAAATTTAAGTAAATATTTCATCTCCTCGAGTGAGGATCGAACCCACAACCAGTCGGTTTTACAGTCACACTTTGTGCCCCAGCGCTACGACGGGCCTTAATGTTTTATGTATATTTACTATTTTTAAAACTATAATCTAAGCATACACAATATAATTTTGATTAATAAAAATAGCATAAAACCGCACGCACAGCACGCAGTCTCGAATATTCGACTGTGCATGGTGAACAGAATGACTTAACTCTGGGTTTCCCTCTGCCTATCCCCCTTAAGCGGGGTACAGTAGCAATATAAAAAAAACCTATACAGCTTTGTGCTAAAAAAACATTTTCCATTTCCCTCGTGACCCAATTTTTAAGTTTACGAAGGCGAAGTCGTGAACTAAAGTGGCTATAACGTAAATACGTTCGATCACAATTTTCCATATCCTTTTCTCAGCATGTCACCATAAAATAAATAAGATTAACTTTATTTATGACAGCCACTAACAAAAAAAAAAAAGTATGTATATGCTATATATGAGAAAGTATGTATATATTGTCATTGAAATATTTAAAATTTGGGCTTTTATAATTAAACTAAACGTTAAAAAATAATATTTATTTAAATATACACTGTACTTTTTACAAAAGATACCACCCGCGTCCATATAGGATTTAATAACTGTAAGTATCTATAATAACCATACAACATATATGTATATGTACTACATACATATAATGTATAACATATAGAATATTATAGTCAAAGATCGATATATGTGCAGACTCTTCCCGGTATGACTAGTTTGTCCTGGGTTTGACCAAAGCCATCGGGCGGACCCCGAAGGAAATTCCATTTTCGGCATTTGTATATTGTTACTTTTTATCAAACGTCGGAACAATAATTATATTTTTTTACAAAAACAAGCGACTTCTTCAATTTCAACCGGATTTCATAATCAGAACCTTCTCCTTTACAATAAAAAAAATAATTATGGTAATCGGTTAGCGGGATATTGGGTCCATTTCTCGCGTACATACTTAATGTAAATTTAAGACTTATATAATTTTCTCATTGATACAGAACTATGGATACACAGGAAGCATCCGCTTTCAAATAAAAAAAAGAATCGTCAAAATCGGTTCACCCACTCAAAAGTTCTGAAGTAACATTAAAAAAAAATACAGTCTAATTGATAACGTCCTTTTCTTACTGACTGAGCTTCGCCTAGTCAATTCTAGAAGCGACCGATAGACTAAATAGAATGTCGATCTGTTTGCGAGCAGTAAACCAAAAAGAATTGAATTGCATTTGATACTAGATCTGACGAAATTTCTTTAGTCAAAGGCCGAAAAGCGTAACAAGTCTGGGTTTTGACTAAGATCTTAAGTCAGATCCGAGGAATGGCTAGTAGAAACTTAGGAGCGGCGGACCTTCGACGTTAAGCTATACATATATATATATATATATATATATATATATATATATATATATATATATATATATATATATATATATATATATATATATATATATATATATATATATATATATATATATATATATATATATATATATATATATATGTATATATATATGTTAACAAAATGACGTATTTGTACCCATCGAGCATGAACAATTAATTAATTATATAGATTAACATCGCAAAATATAATTGAGGCCGTCGCGGCGCAAAGGCAAAAGGGTGTGACTGTAACGCGACAGTTGTGGATTCGATCCCACTCGAGGGAATGAGTTATTATTTATTAATATTTTAATTTCTTCACTCTGGCACCAAGGCAAAAGGCCGGCGTTGAGTTCCGCAACTTAACACTCTACGCCTCGAAATATTCGACAAATTGTATCTTAACGCAGTATCTTAACAATAGGTTCCCTCTGTTCACTATGCTGTATGCAGGATAAAGCGTGAAGCTGATCGAGAAATATTGGGTGACTAAATATGGGTCACACGTAATAAATTCGAAGTTCACTTCAACTAAGGGTGACAGTACTACAAATAACAGTTGGTCTGTTACAAAAAAAATCAATAGAGGCTCTGCGACTTGCCTAATTATTTTTCTAATCGCTTAAAGCTTCGTCACAATATTTGTAAATAGCATACATCTGTGGGAAGTATGTATTTATGAATTAAGAAAGTAAAATCTTTAGGAATTTTGTATTTTAAGAATAGTAATAAATGCTTTCCATTCTTTTAGTTTATTTGAGGCCGTGTTGTAAGCGCGACGGTTGTGGGTTCGATTCCCACTCGGATACAATGAAATGTTTAATATTTTGATTCCCTCGTTCTGGTAACGAGGAAACGAGCGGTGTTGAGTTCCACCACACAACACGCAATGAGTCAAGAACTCGGCGGAAAGTGAAGGACGGAACTGACTTAATACTAGGTTCCCAAGTTCTCTCTGCCTTATCAATATTGGCGAATGCACTATTATGAATCGAACAAAAACTACAATTTAGGTAAACTATTCACTATCCAACTTTCGTTTATCTAAAAATATAGTGTTGTGGCGGACACAAGGCCACCGACCTTGTCTTTCTACGTCTATATATTAGAAACGAAAATAAATTCCTTTCAATGTCAAACATTCGATATAAATTAAATTAAAATAAGGTTGACAGTCAAAAAATATTATTAATATAATGTAATGAGACAACAATACGATACATTAATAATACAAAAAAAAGGCATGATGCGAAATAATAATTTCGACATCAAGTAGGTATTTCAGGTCAGTCACTAATAGCTATATTTCTTTACCACACGGGGTCACACCCCACCGACATCATTGTACGTCCACTTCGGTAGAAGCACTTCTATTGAAATCGAAATCGGAATACGCGTACAAAAATAAATTTATTTTCCTTACAAAGTTGTTTAAATACAAATATATATGTATGAATAAAACCAAATAAGCAAAAGGCCTTGACTTAAACGCTTGTTTTCCAAGTAAGGCGCGGGGTCAAATCCCGTTGTGCCCAAAAATTTTAAAAGGTTTTGGAAGTTTAACAAAAAAATCTTAATATATAGAGAATATACATATACGGAGGCCAATCGTAGCGCAGGATATACGCGACATTGTGGGTACGATTCCCACTAGGGGTAATGAAATATTTTCATTTTTCGCTTTGTTGTCGCGGCGTTGAGTTCCGCTGCTCAACACGCAACGCTCAATAATTTGGCGGAAAGTGGGGAGCCGAGTGTCTTACCACAAAGCTACCTTTGGTTACCCTGCTGAATACAGCGTGAAGTTGTAAAAAAACCTCTATACGCAGTATCTATTAATTTTTATTTTAAAGACTCCTATCTATATTAAAAATTCCCACCCCATAACATTTACGTCCATAAATAAAATATTTTTTTAATAAAGAGCAATTCATCAAAGATCAATCGTTCACTATTGACATTTACATGTTTGTAATAGACTAACAAAAATAGTATCTATCGCTAGTCTGGTCACTGAAGAAACCAAGAGTAATTTAAATTTGATTTTTTTTTAAAAGCAGTGTCTTAAGACTATGTACGTTCAGTATAGTCTGCTAAATGCATAAAATTCAAGACGAAATAAAAAAACATTTACAATAACAATATTTTTCCATATTTTCCATACTTTAAGATTAAATTTAAATGAAAAATGTAGACTCACTGGCGCTCACCGACGACGGTGAAGCAAGTAAGCATCGTAATTGCTGGAGTATGCTGTGATTGTTATGCTAATGGGTCGCTGTTTCAATGCATTAACTAAGTTTCCTTTCACGTCTCAGATAATGGCCGGCGCGGCAATGAGCAATTGACGTAACGCTTTTGTATAGAAAGAATTTCAAAAAATAAATTGCTAAACTACGGTTAGTTGTGAAGTGTTGGAAAATATCCCATTGAAAATGGCGGACAAATCAAACCAAACTTCATGCAAGTGTAAAATAACAGCGTGCCCTCTAGATTTCTTGATGGATCAAACATCAAAATATGATATATTTTATCATCTTATTTATATTAAGTTTACCTGTAATTAGTCGATTTATAAAAAAAATTGTATAGTTTTAAACTAAATATATTAAGTACATAAAAATTTTGATGTTTGAATTCGATTTATGTATCTATAGTATTATGTATTATAAATAAGTGCGCACAAAGCAACAATAATTCATTTTATTGATTGAATAAAATAATGACTTACCAGCTCATCATCATTATCTTTGTATTGCAATGCCGATAGTATAAATCCTTGCATTGATAAATAAATAAATCTTTAATGTATCATGAACCAATACTAAATGTATTAAAAAATATATGTTCTAAGCTTTAAAATATATATATATAATATAATATCAATTTCATAATTTTTAGACATTCAGTATTATTTCATATATAAGATATGAAAATGCTATGTTACTTATATGTTGTGAAATATAATGGCTGTATACCATTTCATTCCAAAGATCTTCCGCTGTGAACCTTGATGCGTCAGGATTATGTCATCACTCAATGTCATGCACCTTAATGTCCTGGATCAATGCAATTTAATGTTAGTAATAAACCTAATATATATAGTTGTTATATTTTAGAGAAAGCATTATAGAATTAAATAAATATTTGAAGACACATATGATATTATAAGAAAATTATGTATCAAGGTTAATGGTCCCATTTCTAATTTTTATGTTATAATTAAGAAATAAGCTACATGTTCATGAAAGATTACAATGTCAGAATATTTTTTTTGTTTGTTATTAAAAAATATTTTTAGTTTTCAGTCACATTTAAAAATATATATTTAAGTTTTTTTTTAAAAAAGGAAAGATTTGTGACCATTTGTAAAGTATTAAATTTAAAAAACATAATTAAGTACTAAATAAATTATATTTTTTTATATTTATCAAAGGATTTAAAAGTATACATGGGATCATAAATTTTTAAAATTGTTAATACAAAACATGGACTTTTATTTTGTCAAAATTCAAATATCCTTCAACCACACATGTCTTCATTTATTTTAGTATTATTTGCTGGCTACCATTAAATGTTCTAAATTCAATTTCATTTTTATTTTGATAAAACAAAAGAGATCACTCCAAGGAATCTATTGTTTTGAATAATGAGTATTCAGTTGTTTCAAAATAAAATAATAATTCTAATTATACCAAAAATTTGTAAAATGCCTTTATAGCTCCATCAATGTTGGTGATTATTTTTATAATAAATGAATTAAAAAACATAACAAAAATATGTTTTATTCACATTTTTTTAAAAATAATTTAGAAAATTTTAAAAGTGTACATCTACAAATTACATGATAAAGCACTATTAACACACTCATATCAAAGTGTTATCTTAAATCTATTGAACCTGAAATTACTATTGTAGTTATTGTTTATAAACTAATAATTGCTTTTCTTCCAGCTATGACCTTCATAATTACATTTTCAAATGTATACTTGTAATAAGACAATAATGTATGTTATTTGTTCCATTCTTTATAAATCTAAATTGTTTAGAATGTCACCTTTAAAGTATGTAGTAAATAATAACAAATTATATGTATTGCATCTGTAAGACCTAATATAAAACTGGGCAGACCTTAGAATATAACATCAATTATACATGAGATTTTGGTAAGGAAATTTTGTCTATATTTCATGGGAGTGAGAAAGTAATAAAAATGTAAATCTACTAAGCCATATTAGAATATGATAATATAGGTGAATAATATAAGCAATTTCCATTTATTAATTTGAATACTAATTAAAAATTTCGTGAAATGGTTGCCGCAAATAATACTTCATAGGAAACCAATTAGTGGTGTACCATTCAAGCGCTAATCTATTTTGGCCTCTCAAGCAATTTCAAATCCATAATATAAACAGCGGCGAAGCACTAGCATGCGAGCCTCCTTTACCTGACCGAGATTTCACGCGGTGCCCTCTTCGGCGCTTAGGTACGCGCCCGGCGCGCACTCCGCTCATTTTAAACTAACAAAATTTCACTAAACAATTACCATTCATGGAAAACAACAGAATATGTGTGCGGTGTTCTCACAATTCGTACTAATCAGACTATGAAATATACAAATTATAATATAAAAAAAATATATATTTTAATTTAAAAAAACTGAGGGTTATAAACTGGTTTTCACTTTTAGATTGTTCACAAAAATCTCAGTTTCACATTGCCGAGACAAAGACGTTGAAAGAAAATGAATGACAGATATAGAATACCGAGCTATGGTAAATTTGACATTGACATACCTAAGTCGAAAAGCACAATGTATATAGTATATACGATATACGTAGCGTATACAACATATTTATTTGCAAATTTACAATGCTAGTAAGCCACAAACTAAAATCAATAATTAATTTATTGAAAGAATATCTAAATAAAAAAAAATACAATAAAAAGAACTGCAAGCATGTTATAATTTATAATTATGAACTATATTATACAAAATGGTTTTTATAAATAAATGCACGTGTATGTATTCGAGCATATTATATAATGTTATGTCAACTGTCATGTAAATGTCACTTGAGCAGCTGATTGGGAAAAAATATTCCAAAACTGTTATTATTTATGTAACCAAGTTCTATATAACCTTATTATAAAGGTATATTTACTAAAAAAATATTGTTTAAACATTAACAGCATTAACGTTATTTATTTATTATAAAATTTTACAGATGATTCGGAAAGTTGTAATCGGTTCTGGCTTAGTATCATTGATACCAAGCGTCAGTGCAGCAACTCCAATACAGGAGTCAAAGGATCCAGTACAACCGCCACCTATGAAAGTCTCCGAATTGCCAATATATGAAGCGCCTCATGCAGACTACGGCGAGTATGTAATAAATAGTATATATAACCTTATTGTGATTTAATATTGTTGGCAATCACGTGATAATAATTTATTTTCTAGCATACGCAGATGTCAATACATCATGTATATTAAAAAATATATTTATTGAAATGTTAAGTATTATTTTGTTCATTTTTTAGATATTTACAATCAAAGGCAAATGAAGAAAAGAGTAATTACTTACAATCAGCTCTCCTGTCACCAGTTAGAGCAGTGAGAGAGGAAGTACAAATTGCCTGGGCTCACACAGAATCTGTCAAAAATACAATTCAAGATAATTATTCAGAAGTGAAAGACAGAAGTGACTGTAAGTGATTGATAACTTTCATAAAGTAATATAAAAATAATTTTATTATTGAAAATATTAAAATTTATTGAACAATATGTCTATTATCTGTCTAATTATAGGGATTATTCAATACTTAAGGGAAGAAGAAAACAAACAAACAAGATATGGAGCTGTTGCAATGGGTGGTCTCACTGGATTCATATTTGGTCTTAGAGGAGGTTTTATTAGGGTAATTATGTAATTGTTTTCTAAGTCCACACTTTATATAATGTCACATCACATTTAGTGACAGAATGCTGTCCACCTTACCATAGCAGTGAAGTGAAAATAATTCATTCTTTCAAGTTAGAATTGAACCATGGTGTTACAATCAGATGCTCTCTGCCAGTATTAGGCAGAAAAGTTTTTTTTACGTAAGGTTTAGTTACCCAGAGCGAAAATTGAACCCATAACCTGATGAGTTTTTAGTTACATGTTTGTGCCCCTGCACCAGAACTGTTGATTGTGAACTTGTTCACTTAAGTTTGTGTTAGTAAATAAAGTAAGAAGTGTATTGTAATATACATAAAAATAAAAGAAGTAAATATATTATTGACCTATGAATTCATAGTTTTTTTAAACTTTATACATTCATTGTGATTTGTGTTATATTCTTTTTATATTACAGAGAATATTCTATGCTGGTCTAGGAACAACTGGTATGGGTTATATTTGCTTTCCTGAAGAAACTAAGGAAATAATGAAAGATAATGGTGGCTTTATTAAGCAATATATAAATATTGCTTACAACTTTTTGTATGGAGGTAATATAATTATTTATTTTTATAAATAAATGTCAGAAATGTTTGGTGTGTTATAAGAACTTCCTATTGGGGAAAATGAATTTATTTCATTTCTTTGCTTTGGACAACAAGGCAAAAAGGAGCGAGGGGTCTGCTGCTCTCAAAAAAAGTGCAGTAAGTGAGGAGCAGAATGATTTAAGAGTATGTTCCCTCTACTGCTATGTGTGAGATATGTCGTGAAGTTAAAAAAACTCATTCAAGTCATGCAATTCAATATATACTAAAACAATAATTTATTGATTCAATCAGTAGTTTTTTTAATTTATTTATATAGTTAAACCTGGCGATCCACAATTGGAGGTTAAATTTCCTGAGTTGTCTTTTCCGAAAGACTTCTCTGAGTTTGTAGACTTGACAGCATCCTTGGCTTCGTCTGTCAAACAGGCAGTAATGCCACCTCCGTCAAAAGATGAAAAACCATCAGAACAGAAAGAATAGGTATTTTGGTTACCCAAAGAACAAACGCTTGTTTTGCTTGTTTTTTAATTGTGACAACACTGTACTCTCTGTTGGTTTTTATAAAGCTAATAATAATAACGAAAAGCTATGTGCATGTTTTTACTTTTAGTGTATGTGCTAATTTACTAATTGTTAATGTTTATATTGTATCCATTTAATTCTATTTATACACAAAGTAAGTTTTTATATGTGTTTTTAACTATAAGGCATGAACGATTTTTAAAAAAATACAATTCTCACATTATTTCCATTGAAGAAATATTTAAACCTTACTGCTCTTTGAATTAGGTAAACATCAATCCCGTAATATATATTATAAATAATACATTTCCTTTTGAGACAAAATTTGTTGACTGGTAAATAATTAAAAAAAAATCATTATATTTATATCAAAAATCTGAGGCCATTTCATTTCATTACAAATTATTTGTGCTTGCTGTATTTTGACAGTGCTTATTGAATGTACTATCCTACTTTTATACTGAATATACCTACATACTTTAATCATTATTTATAAATGTTTTACAGGTTATGAAGAAGAAATAGACCAATAAGTGTGTAAGTATTAATGTGTCCCAAATTTTGCTATCATATTTAAAGACTTAATTTAAAAATTGTGATCGTTATTTTTGAATAATAAATGTTTAAATTTTCCCAATTCATATTATGTATATGTAGCACTTACAAATGTTTCTTAATAACTTCTTAGTCAAAAAAAAATAGCTTTACGCTGTATCCCGCACACAGCAGGGTAGGCAGAGGGAACATAGTGATAAGACATTCCGTTCCCCACTTTCTGCCGAATTCTGAAGGCATTGCGTGTTGCGTGGCAGAACTCAACGCCGCGCTTGACCTCGACACCAGAGCGAAGAAATGGAAATATAAATTTAAGTAAATATTTCATCTCCTCGAGTGGGGATCGAACCTACAACCAGTCGGTTTTACAGTCACACCTCGTGCCGCTGCGCCACGACTGGTCTCACTTAGTAATAAAAAAATTGTAATATACTCAAAAAATGATAAATATTTTGTCGACATTATCAATATTTTATGGCAATATCTTGTTTCAGCATGAAGAAAAACAAACAAGGAGTTTTAGGAATCAATATTTATTATACTTGCAGTGTAACATATTCTACCACAATGAAGTTAATAAAAAAAATTAAATGAATAAAATGTTTCATTATACCTCAATACTAAGCAAATATATTATTTTTAGGCAAAAATCATTTCCTCTCTTCTCTTTTTTGTAACAACTGTTCCTGGTTTGTGTTGAGCTTCAGGGTGATTCATGAGCTCAGGAGGACATGTGGACACAGAACTTGCAAGCAATACTTGTTTTAGATCATAATAAATAGCAGAGTCCTCTTTAGTGACAAATGACACGGCTTTACCGGTCTTGCCAGCACGACCGGTACGACCAATCCTGTGTGTGTAATCTTCAATTGTCTTTGCCATATCATAATTGATGACCATACTAACGTCTTTGATGTCGATACCACGACCAGCGACATCAGTCGCCACGAGTATATCCTTAGAGCCATTCTTAAGCGAAGCCAGAGCAAAGTCACGCTGTTCCTGGCCTTTTCCACCGTGGAGAGTACACGCATTAAAACTAAGTTTCTCCAAACCTTTCGCCAGCACGTCGGCTCCTTTCTTTTGATTGACGAATATAATAATCGGCGGTTCAACGTTACGTTGTAATATTTCTGTAAGCTTCCTTCGTTTCTCATTCTCGCTAATCATGTATACAACTTGTTCAGTCCTGTCGACTGGCTTACCAACGGATCCTATGTAAACGATCGCTGGTCGACGTAAATAACTTCGAGCTAACCTTTCCACAGCCGGTGGCATAGTAGCTGTGAACATCACAGTTTGTCTGTACTTTTTCTTTGAGTTATAATTTGCAAGTAAAACTGAAGCATCCTCTGCTGCATCTGTATCTGGCTTGATATTAGACACAGGCATGTATTCTAGAATTTTCTGCACATCAGGCTCGAAACCCATGTCTATCATACGATCAGCTTCATCAAGGACGACATACGTGCAGCGGTTAAGAACTAAATATCTGTTTTCCAATACGTCAATAAGACGACCAGGTGTCGCAATTACAATCTCACAACCCAATCGAAGCTTAAAACCTTGTTCTTCCCTCGACAAACCTCCCACTACTACTACTGAAGTTATACCCAGCGGTATACCAAATTTGTTGGTTTCCTCTTCTATTTGTTGAGCCAACTCACGAGTAGGAGCTAATATAATAGCATATGGGCCTTGGTCAGCATCTTCCATACGTTCACTTTTCGGCAATGACTGAATCCATGTTAATAAAGGAATAAGAAAGGCTAAAGTCTTACCGGAACCAGTTTCGGCGACACCTATGATATCTCGATTTTGTAGTCCAATGGGAATAGCTTGCCTTTGTATAGGCGTAGGACTTTTATATCCAACTTTATTTATTATTTCCATTATATCTTGATGAAAGCTAGCTTCCTTCCATGACCGAATAGGATTTGGTATTTTACCACCTTTTATTGTTATGTTATAATCTTCTCTAAAGATTCGCCAGTCCCTTTCAGTCATTTCATCGTGATCTTTCTCAGACCAATGCCTATCATCCCATTTTTGTTTATCTTCCTTCTTTTTAACTTTTTTAAGCCTTAACTTTTCTTGTTCCTTCTCTAACTCTGTTCTTCGTTTCTCCAGAAGATTTCCATAAAACTTGCTGTAATCTTTCTTTTGGGATTTAATATCAATACCAGCAATGTGACCTCTACCAAAGAATTGAACTTGATGTCTTTCTTTGTATAAAGCATTGTAATCATTTGAAGTGTCCTCAGAAGCATCCCAGTCAAAGACAAATTTCCTATCATTTAGCCGTCTCACTCTACGTTTTTTCTTAACAATACCTAAATAACGAGCTTTGATTGCTTCTTCCTCTCTTTCTTTATCCTTATTTTTATTATACTCTTCATTTTTCTCTTTCTTGTCATCTCTGTTTCGATCATTTGCAGACTTCCTCTCTTCGTATTTACGTTCTCTTTCCTTCTCTCTTTCACGCTCCCTCTCCTTATCTCTCTCGTCACGATACTTTTTTTCATCCTCCCTTTTGGAAGGTCCAGTTAAATCAATAGTGGTGACAGGAGGTCGTTCAATATTAGCTCGCATAGCTTCAACTTGTTCACGACGCTTTTCCAAAGCAAGTGCTGCTCTTTGTTCCTTTGTTAAGAAAACTGGTTTACTTCTGGCCTCTTCTTCAGCTTTCTTTTTAGCCAATAATTCTTCCAAAGACAGTGGTTCTCTTTTAACTGGCTTAGGTTGATCTTCTTCCATTTTAGTTTCTTCATCTTCTTGTTTGGATTCATCATCTTTTTTGTTGTTTTTATTTTTATCTTTGTCTTCAGTGCGACGTTCTTTACCGTCTCGTTTTTTAGGACTTCTGGAGCGTCCGCGGTCTTTTCTTTGCGGGCTCTTAGAGCGTTCCCTCTCCTTCCTTGGACTACGGGAACGTTGGTCTCTCTCTTTTCTGCTCGGACTTCGCGATCGGTCGCGTTCTTTCCGGGGACTTCTTGACCGCTCGCGACGCTTAACTCTGTCTCTGTGTGTTTCACGATCGTCATTACGATCTCTTTCACGACGTTCACGAGATCGAGATCTACGTCGTTCTGTACTTCGATCTCTTGCCATTATAAAAACAATAAACTTAATGCATTAATAAATAGATTTTTATTAATATTATTAAGGTTAAAAGTAATTTTACATTTACAGATTATTTGACAATCATAAAACACAACCATAAAAATAGACTAATATAAATTCTAGTTGACAGTTTTTTGCACAGAATACATATATCTAAAAGGTATTTGTGATATATTGAAAAGTGAGAAGCAAGGAATATATGCTGAAAAGGTTTTCTATATTTATTTCAGGGTTAAATCATTTATTTAATCCAACATAATAAGGAAAATGAAATTAACTTATAGTTAGATTTATTATATGTTTTGTTATATGATAGCTTTTTATATTTTCTTTTTGTCCAGTTATGTAAGTTTCGTTAAATTTATACTATTCTATAATTCTCCACTTAATTAAAACTTTTGTTCATAGTACACTTAAAACCTTTTTTCTAAATCTCCTAAAAAAATAAAATTATACTTTTTATTAACTAGTAAATAATTTCCAAAATCCCAAAATTTAATCCTGTATGGAGTTTATTGTGAGGTATTAAAAGAGCAAGCCCTATAGATACTTATAAGGTACCATATTATTATCTTTAATGTTGATAAGTGTAATCACTACGTTTGTTTTTGTTGTATTATCCACAGAGTATTATCACTTGGGTATATTTGTATTGTGTTCTGTCATTCTGTGGTATTATAGTTGACGTAAGCGAATCGCGGTATGGTTATGTTTATCAATTTGAAATTGAATATATAATTGTTGTATAAATGTGAACAATTGTTAATGGGTATTATGAATTAAAAAAAATAAAATTGCATATATATTCGTGTAAAATGGAAACCTCTATTAAATTAAAAATTGGATTAACGTCTGCTATTGCACTTGGTTGTGCCGGAATTACATACTTGGTTCTTAAAAAAACAAGAAAAGAAAGAAACGCAGCCGATGTACTGGATCTATCAATTAAAATTATAACATCAGAAGAAGAATGTGAAGAAGTTGTTTCCAATTTACGCAGGTATTTGTAATATATTTATTACCTCTTATCTATATTGCACAATAAATTTTCTAAAAACGTAAGTAATTTAAGTATTAGGAAAATTACCTTTATCTAAAACATAGTGAAAAAATTGGTAAGTCAATATAGATATTGATAAAAATAAAAAAATTAAATTAAATTAGCTTCACGCTGTATCCCGCACACAGCAGGGTAGGCAGAGGGAACCTAGTGTTAAGACACTCCGTTCCCCACTTTCTGCCGAATTCTGGAGGCATTGCGTGTTGAGTGGCAGAACTCAACGCCGCGCTTAACCTCGACACCAGAGCGAAGAAATGGAAATATAAATTTAAGTAAATATTTCATCTCCTCGAGTGGGGATTGAACCCACAACCAGTCGGTTTTGCAGTCACACCTCGTGCCGCTGCGCCACGACCGGCCTCAATATTGATATATAGTTAAAAAGTATGTACAATGTTTAAATAGTTTATGCTGAATATTTCTGCTGAATTAATATTGCACCATATGTTTATCATTGCAATCAAGAGTCACTAAGGCTGTTATATTAAAATTATTTTCATGCATCGGTAGATAGTAGAGCAACCTGTGGTAGAGAAATAGCAGCATTTAGTCAAGACACTTTATGCTATTTTGCAATGATTAGAGAGAAATTGGGTATTCTAGTGTTGTAGAATTAGATTTTCTCTAAAAACCTAAGCTGCAGTGTTAAATGGTATATTAACCCAACCAACATTGACAATTATTATTTCTAAATAAATATGTTATTTTTCATTTTTTAGTCGCTGTGCTGAATATCATGCAATAGGTTTTGACTGTGAATGGGTAACAATTAATGGAAAAAGATCTCCTGTAGCACTTGTACAATTGTCTACTTTTGATGGATATTGTGGATTATTTAGACTTTGTCAAATAAAATCTATTCCTCAGTGCTTGAAGGTATGTTTATTACATTACTTATAATTTATAAGTGAATTTATAATATTATTATTATTATATATAATAGTAATATTTGAGTGATTGATGCCAGTTGTGACGCAGGGCACAAAGTGTGACTTTAAAATCAACTGGTTGTGGGTTAGATCCCCACTGGAAATAAACAGATCAAAAATATCTAATATGACATCTCATAAAAGTATTATAAACTTCATTGCTAGAATAGTTCTTGAAGTATATGCTTATTAATATAATATGTATCTATCTTAATAAGCATATACTGCAAGAATTATTCTAGCTTAAGCCATATTACTTATAATAAATATTTATTTTGAAATTGCAGGATCTTCTACAAGATGAAGCTATTTACAAAGTAGGAGTGGCTCCAGCAGATGATGCAAAGTATTTAGCACTTGATTATGATATACATTTAAAGGGTACTTTAGATGTAAGGCATATTGCCATACTATGTGGTCTTGACGCTGGGGGTCTTGCTGCAATGTCAAAATCTTTGCTTGGCGTAATTCTGGATAAAAGCTGGAGGGTAATTTGTTTTCTTTTTCTTTCTTTAAGTGGTGAAACTCAATGCTGCACTTTGCCTCGACACCAGTGTGAAGAAATGAAAATATTACATATTTTATTTCTTTGAGAACCCACAACCTTTTACGCTTACAGGTACGCTATGTGCCTCTGCGTTTCAACTGGCCTCCTACGTAATGTATTTTTTAATAAATATTGTTGTGACACCATGGTATGTCTAAATCTAAATGCGATAGAGTAAGCTCAGAATCCTGACTTAAGGAAATGTTATTAGTGTATTATTTTCATTTCCTTGCTCTGGAAGAACAGAGTGCGGCATTGGATTCAGCCATTGATAACGCAAAGTCTCAAATTTGTCTAAAGCAAATAATGGAGTGTTTTACACTTAAGAAAAAGTATTGAATTAGGAGTTGATTTAAAATATATTCATTAATATTTTTTTATAAATTTTCTGCTTTCTTTCAGTTTCAGTGATTGAATTGAAATGTTATTTAATTATTTCTTACAAACCTAAATAGAAATTAATGTAAAATTAAAAGCAGAAAAAAACACACACACTTACAAAAAATATATTTATATTAAAAGAATTACTTAATATCAACAGATCTGCTTATAGTTTGGGACTGATCGCAGATAAACTCAGAAAAAAAAAAAAAATTAAAATATTAAAAGAACTAAGTTGTTTTTCTTATACAAAGATTCGCTGCAGTAATTGGGAGGCTGAAGAACTAACCGACAGGCAAATCAAATATGCAGCAGCCGATGCTCATGTGGCAATAAAGATATTTGTAAAGTTAATCAATTACTATCATACGCAAAGGACGACATTTTGGAAATGGACTAGCAAAGAAAATGGTCAATGGGAAAATTTAAACAGTCTATGTTGGCAGTATACAGATATTTGCTTTAAAACTAAAACTGTTAAAAAAGATAAATATCATGAGTAAGTTTTTTTTTCTTGGTATATAGGAAAAGCATAGTGTCAAGATAATTTTTATATTCTTTCTGATCATTTTAACAGATAGCCAATACTGGCTTTACAAATGATATATTTTGCCTAATGATGTCAGATTTTTTTTTTAATTTTAATATTTTCTCGTATTGGATACATTTCGATGTCATTTCAGAATAATGATATGCTGTATATATGAAGTACCTCTCCATTAGATTCTTTAAAACTCTCATCTCTTAAGATTCTTATTAATATAAAATAATTAAAGTATATAAGTAGACATTATACTTTTAGCCATATTAAAGAACTTATCTTTTTTTTGGCTTCTTTTTTTAATTTTTTTTATGCTGTATCCCATACATAGCAAGGTAGACAGAGGAAACCTGGGAAACTGGTGTAATCTTTTACTTTTAGCATTACCTTATTACCAGAATGGGAAAACGAAAATATTAAATATTTAACTTTCTCAAGTAGTTTAAAAACCAATCTGAACTATTAAATCAATATTTATTCTGTTTCCAGATATAAACAAAAAGATGCAAAAGTAAATAAAGATGTGGTTATAGGAAAGAAATTTCAACCTGTGACTCGGTCAAAACCGTTATACCACAACTGCTTCTTGCAAGCCCCAGATGGAGAAGTATTATGTACTTGTGACAATAAGAAAGCTATATGGTATTCATTTTTAAATTGTATTAATGGTATATTATATATATTTTTAGAGGCCAGTCGCGGCGCAGGGGCACAAAGTGTAACTGTAAAATCTACTGGTTGCGGGTTCCATCCCCACTCGAGAAAATGAAATATTTATTTACTTTATTTATATGAAAATATATTCTTCGCTTTAGTGTCGAGGCAAAGAGCGGCATTGAGTTCCACCACTCTTCCGCCATTCTCGATGGAATGTGGGGAAGGGAGTGTCTTAACACTAGATTCCCTCTGCCTACCCTGCTGTGTGCAATAAATGCTACAAAGCTGCATTTAAGTGTCGCGCTAATTTAGTGGTAACGCTGGATGCCATTGCTGCTGTAAACATAGTTAGTCTTGTGAATACACTCGTCGATTAAAATGCACTTATATTAATTACAGTATATTTTATTGTTATGGGGCCGTTCAAGTATTACGTAAGCAGTTTTTTTGCAATTATTTATTGGTTTTTTTTCTTATATAAAGTAAAGTAATCTATTAAACAGATACTGATTATGATTATTTAAGTGCAATGGTCATACAAGCCAAATCGGGCTTAAGACCGCGAAGAAAATTATTTTTTATGTAATATGTTTGAAATATTTAAATAAATAAATAATAAAAAAAAATGATACACAGTCCTGAATGCATAGAAAGGGTAGAACAGTCGATTATTGATTTATCATTCCACAAGTTATTTCTTATAAAATTTTATTTTATAATTATTTCTAAATTGCCCCTAGGTATGTTGAAAAAGAACTAGCGGATATAGTAAGTGAGGATCCTTTAACCGTCCGTCTCAGGTTCGAACCCGCGGGCCGCTCTGTAGGCGATGTGGGACGGTACTACCAACTCACAAAGGAAAATAAATGTGTGGTGTGTGGCGCCAATGACTCCTATATACGGAAGAATGTAGTCCCTAGAGAGTATAGAAAACTTTTCCCAGGTTGGTTTGTGTTAATGAATAAATAAATAAATTTGTGAAATTAATATTTTTAAACAACTATTCAATTTCACTATAATCTTGATATATGTATATTTTTTGGCTGCAGAAGTAATGAAAGATCATTCATCCCACGACGTAGTGCTTCTATGCGTTTCGTGTCACCAGCGCAGCAACATACTGGACCAGGCGGTGCGCGAGCGCCTCGCACGCGACTGCTCCGCGCCGCAGCCGTCGCGCGACTACTGCGAGTATGTGGAGGACGCCGACTGCAGGTAAAGTTGGGCGTTATAACAAACAACAGATAATATAATTCATTATAAATTTCTAATGTTCTAATCATTAATTATTTTCAACACTGACTGTTATAAATAACAGTAAATAATATTCATTATCTGCCCGGTTCGGTAATGATCGGAAATATTTAGTAGTTTTTCGGCCTACATCGAGTCCAGCCACCTTGGCAAATAGAATAATGAGGGCGAAGTTCACATCTTATAAGCTCGCACAAATATGAGCTTTAACTCGATGGCAGAAAGGCCAAATTATTTTAAAATAAATAATAACAAAATTTAAAATAAATATTAATTTAAAATAAATAATAACAAAAAAATTGGTCTGAACTTCGTACATTTTGTCATTGTATTATTTTTACGTTGAAAATAATATAACATTTAAAAAAATATAATATAATGAATAATGCATTATAAAAATATAACAGTAACGCGCAACACTAACTGCAGGTGTGTCGATGGCTCTGACTCCCTCATTCTTGCTGCTGTCTGTCTCACTTACTCCTAGTCACCTTTGCAGCTTTCTCTGTCTCGCTCATTCTTGTTGCTGTCTCTGTCTCGTTTACTCCCGCCACTGTCTCTGTCTCATTTTTGCAGCTATATCTCGCTCACTCTTTAAAATATATTTTAATTACTTTTAGCAATTCTTAATATCAATTACTTAGTTGATTATTATAAAAACACACTGTTAAAATTGCAAATCATTAATTCTGCGCTATAAGAAGGTTTTTTTTAAATATGCTCAAATATAATATAAACCCCTAACGTAAACCATAATATGAAGAATATAAACAAAACAAATTGTTGAAGGCGATCGACATCGATGTAAGAAAAAGTAGTATCCAAGGTTAAATAAGCAATATACACAAATTTATGCCCGATCATTCAGAATTACTTGGCTTTATTTATATTCACATTACTTATTTTACTGAGTACTCATATTTAATTTTAACTTCCCGCTGTATCCCAGAGCCGGGTAGACACAGAGAACCTGGGAACCTATTGTTGAGGTACTTTGTTCCTATTGACACACTTTCCGCCAAATTCCTAAAGCATTGCATGTTTAGTGGCGGGGCTCTACGCCACGTGCTGCTTTGTTACCGAAGCCAGGAAATTAAAATATTAAATATTTCACTTCCCCGATGACCGTCGCACGCTGTCGTATGCAAATAAAAAGATACTGCCGTACAAATTAATTACATAATTAAGAAAATAGTTTTTTATAGCTTAAATGTAATTTAAATATCTTGTTTTTCTTCTTTAGAAAAATCCGTAAAGCAGCACGAGCACTTCTATATCAATCTAGAAAGCACACTTTACCAGAACCTCGTAGAAAGGAACTTGAGAATATAATCCTACAACATTATCTACAGTATGACGAGATCACCGAGGAACTGTTGGAGGAAGCTGCCAATATACAAATTGGGTTAGTGATTTGTTTGAGATACGTTTATTTTAAATGTTTCTTAAATTTTGTGTTATATTATATATGCAATACATATTTATAATGGTATAAAATATTAGGCCAGTCGTGGCGCAGTGGCACAAAGTGTAACTGTAAAAGCGACTGGTTGTGGGTTCGATCCCCTGTTGAAGAGAGATGAAATATTTAGTTAAATTTATATTTCCATTTTTTCGATCTGGTGACGAGGCAAAACGCGGCGTTAAGTTCTGTCACTCAACACGCAATGCCTCCAGAATTCGGCAGAAAGTGGAGAACGGAGTATCTTAACACTAGGTTCCCTCTGCCTACCCTGCTGTGTGCGGGATACAGCGTGAAGCTGATTTATTTTATTTTTAACTAATATAGTAGCTGTAAAGTAGCTGTTTGACTGTAGATGCAATGGAATACCATTTGGTTTAAACTTAATAAAGTTTCATCCCCACTCTGGGGAATGATTATCTTTTTACTTGATATATAAGGTAGCAAAATATACAGTACAGCTGATGTGTTGTGGCCGCCTTAAAGATAGGTTTTCTAAACTATTCCACATTGTTCACTTGGGAAGAAAATAATCAAAAGTACGTAAAAATCTTGATATCAATTTTGCCCAGCCATATAAAGCTAACTTGAGAGCGGCCACAACTCATTGGCGGCACTGTATCTGTGACACAGTAGGATCTATCAAAACTATGTAGGTCACCATATGAGGCACAAAGTATTGAGATAAACTTATTTTTACCTTAATTTTTTTTATAACTGTAATTTCTGCCATACAACACAATATGCTGAAAATGGACGACAAGTGTAACGATAAAGTGTTTCATCACTAGAATCTCCTGTCTTTGAAATCCAATTTCAGAACTAGAATCCCCTGTCTTTAATAGGTACATACATAAGATGAGCAAAGTTTAGGAAATATAATTTAAAAATAAAAGTTTTATATATACATTTATTTGTTTTAGATTCGAGAACACAGACTATGAGCCACATGGTCAAAAGGTGGTTGAACATTACCTTGAAAATAAAAGTCTTCTCAAATTAGAAGAAATGTGGCGACAACACTTTTTAAACTCAATGAATCCTAAGTATATGCCCGAGTTGTGGTCCATAAATCATAATGAAGAAATGTAAATATATTTTTTTTACTATTAGACTTAAAACAAAAATCTTTTCTTTTTATTGTTAATGCACAGAATGCTTATATGGTTATTTGTCATTTTTCCTGTATCCTTCACGTAGCTGAGTAGGCAGAGAGAACCTGGGAGCCAAAGGCTAACACTCTTTTCTCATTAAGACACTTCCGTTTCAGACTTGCCACCAAATTATGGAGGTACCAGAGTGAGGTAATGAAATATTTAATATATATTTCATTTCCTTGTGTGGGAATCGAACCCATAACTTGTCGCGCTTGCAGTCGCACGCTTGTGTTCTTGCGCCCTACTATGTGCGAGAACATATATGTACAACATTTACAACTTACAGGGAAAAAATAGTCTTCGTTGTAATGTAATTTTGGTTTTTTTTCTTCTTTATTTCAGGTTAAAAATACGACTAAATGAAGGACGATTATCTGAACAAGATACTAAATTACTTGGTCTATAATTATTTTTTTATATATTGAAAAAACATTTTAAATAAGAGTGGAGTATTTTTTATTATAAATAAAATATATTTTTATTTCACTAAAGTGTTTTATTTTAATAATATTTTCTAAAGTGATCATTACTGAGCCTATGCGCGAATAGGAGCTGGCATGTCGCCTTGGTTTAACATCCAATCGGGTGTTCGGGGAGGCTGCGCCGTGTCAGCTTGGTTGTTCAATTTGTATTTGGATAGCTGTCTCCAAGGAGTGAAACAAATTGATATGGAAGTGCAAGGAGGTAATTTGAGGGTATATTTCCTATTCTACGCAGATTATGCAGTGCTCATTACATCATCGAAATGCAGACTTTAGTCATCACTCTGACAGAAGGGTGATATAATAATGGTCTGAGCCTGAATGCGAGTAAGACAAAGGTTCTGGTATTTGGAAGAAAGGACAGAATTCAAGATCAGTGTAAATGGTTCTACCATTTATTAGAACTATTGAAAAGAGTGGTATATTTGGGAAGTATGTTCAGTAGATAGTGAAGATACGAGATGGATGTGGAAAGGCGTATCGCTGCCGGTAACAAGGTTAACGGAGCCTTAGCTGTATTAATGAGCTGTATTAAAGAATGAAAGAAAGATGAATGCCGTGGAGATGCGATTCGTAGGATATGCGGAGTCCACTTAGCTGATCGAATCCGCAATGAAGAGATACACAGAATGGCAGGTACTAGCGAGGATGTCACGGTGAGAATGAAGAAGAATGTGCTCAGCTAGTTAGGGCAAGTCGAACGAATGAGTGATGAAAGAATGGCAATATAGATAGAAAAGTGAGTGGTAAGAGAGATAGGGGGAGACCTCGGTTGACCTTCGAAAACACAGTATCAAAGATACTGGAGGAAGGTCACGTAAAAAGCATGAGGACCCCCCGAAGGGCATGTATGAAGAGGTTGATGACAGTGGACGAGGCGAAAGAGTTATGCAGAGTCCGTAGCGTTTGGCGCTTCGTCTGGCTACCCCGCTAGAGATACAGAGTGAAGCTAAGTTTAGTTAAGTAACTTATTAAGAAAACGTATACAAATCTGAACGCAGCGGGATTTGAACCCGCGCCTCTTTGGAAACCCTCCAAGCGCTTTGACCAACTAAGCCATACGTTCTCATCGAGCTAGGTCGAAATTTTTATACGCTTGTTACCACTTATTTATGTTGTCAGCATCTCTGTAGGAAGATTTTAACAAATTTCCGCTACCCAAAGATGATTACTTAGAATTATTGTTTGGCAAGAGAAAATATGCTTAAATATTTCTAAAGTTTTATTTCACACTTAGGAAAGAAAAATACTTATCAAGAAAACGTATAAAAGTTTGAGCGGGATTTCAACCCGCGTACCTGGAAACTCACATACCTTACGACATATTTAAATTTAAAACTGCACCTTCATTAAATTCGCAATGAAATATTGTAAAATATTTCAATACTAGCAATATTTTGTCGAAACGAATGTAATAATAATTACTCATTAGTTATCAAAATAACAGCTAAATTCTATTTTTTTAATATAGCATCTATATTCTTACAATTTAATACCTATTGTGCGTGCTACCGACTGTGCGTTCGATGTAGAGGACGCTCGTGTGCTTGTTGCGTAGTGCAGTGATGTGTAGTACAGCTGTTGTGCTATGGTTCCTGCCCCGCCCGATCCAGGAGAGATGTAACTAGTTATTAAGTTTCTATTTCTCGCTCTATTTTTATTCTCACACCTTCAGGGATTATTCTATTATCCGATATAGACGTGTGTATTCTTGCGCTTCCGAAGGAAAACCTCGTCGCTTTCTTAAAGGACTTTCGCACGACGCGAACGCGTACGACGGTGACAAGGAAGGCGAAGGTCGTCGAGAAGACCGTAGTTTCGATACATATCTCCGCTCCCAGCGGGTAAGGCCAGCGTGCCGACGCCCTATTCAATTGATTAGGCAACTGGCGGTTTGAGGTTAACCCAGAGAAAAGCGTAGATGCCCTCTTTTCTCGTAAGCGTTACGAGACCGTCTCGACTATTTACCTACAAGGCCAACAAAGCAATAAACCCCTGGGATTCCCCGGTCAAATACCTAGACGTCGTACTAGATTCGAAACTATCCTTCTGGCTACATACATCATGAGCATACTATACCCACTCATATGCAAGCGGAGTAAAATGTCACTTCAGAACAAACTGATATAGTACAAAAACTTGCATTCGTCCCATCATGACCTATGCATGTGCTGTGTTCGCACATACCACGATAGATGTCCTTCAGAGGGTCCAAAACAAATTCCTCCGTATGGCATCTGGATGTCCATGGTACGTACGCAACGTGGACCTACACAAAGATTTTGAATTAGAATCGTTAAAGGAATTCTGCAAACTAAGCCAAGTGCTACTACGTGCGTACAGATTCCCACTTCAACTCATTCATTATCGAAGCGTGTAAGTACGCTCCTCATCCACACCCGCTTCTTCGACGCCCCCGTAGCGTCTTTCTAGATCCAATCACAGTCGCAAACGCCCAGTATAATATACAGGCAGGATTCACTCCTCAGTTGACAACACACTTTGCGCTGCCATAAGACGAATGACGAATGGCGAAGCTAGCCTTATCTCACGGCGACGGGACCCAAAGGGTGAGGTACTCTCGCGTACACGTCTGATGACGCTGTAAAAACCATCCCAGGTCAATAGCAATAAAGCCAATTCGAAATTTAATCTCAATAAAATTGATATCTTTGAGTGTGGTTCTTACAATGACATACGGTACAAAAAATATTTTTTCATAATATGGTGTATAAAAAAAGTAAATGTATAAAACTGGCAACATTGAATCTGTCATTTGTGAATTGTAAATAACAGTTGAAATTCAAATTTAGTTTTTGTTATGTGTAATTCTTCGCTACTAACAATTCGTAATCGCAAAAAAATAAATAATTAAAAATAAAAACTTTCACACAATATGACAAATAATAAGAAGCAGTTAAAAATTACTAAAATATTTCGTAAGGGTGGTAAGTTTTAACGTATCTTATATTACAAAACTTGCGATTGTAAATTTTTAATAAAGTATTATATATTTATTAAAAATTAACCATATTATGGTAATTAATAATTTTAATTTTTGGATAGCTGCAAAGTTGCCTGACGATAGTGTAGAACTACATGAAGAAGTACAATTATTAGAACAAAAATTGAGGGACAAACAAAATGAACTATTCCAGTTTCAAAGACATAGTTACAGAAAGAAACCATCTCAACCTAAAAAGAAAGACGAATCGTTTATTAGACCACAGGTATTTTAATATTATCGTTAGAATATTACAATATTTTAAAAATATTAGACTGTACATACTTAAAATATTGTATACATGTAATCTATCATATTATTAATATTATTACAATTTTGTATTGATTTTACTTATTTTTTAGAAAATAATTCTTGGTAACTCTGTGAAAAGCTTAGAACGAAATATAGAATTATTATCAATGCTAACCGGAGTGGAAGTCCAATCTTATATTGCAAATGAACATTGCTGTGTAGTGTACCATATGCAGCATCAATCAGAAAACATAATTAAACATGGCCTAAGGATTGATATGGAAAGTGGTAATTATTTGTTATTTTTAGTTAAACTTAAATTTATAGATCTTTATCTTCTTTGTTATTGTGAGTTTATTTTTCAATAATTTTCTGTTGATTATTAACAACAATTACAAAATTAATTTTAATTGTTGTAATTGTTTATACACATACTTACATTTGTATACATATTTCTAGGTGGTAATGTAATATCTAAGTCATCATTACCAATGGGCTTCAACATAAAAGCTATAATGGAAGATTTTGATAACATTATGATGCCTGAATGTCTCATAGCAATAAGAAAAGGCTTAGTTGCTTACTATAATAGGATAGAGCAGTTCAAAAACTTAAAGGTAAAGTAATAAATGTAGTTATGTATATTTTTTTTATTCTTCCTGCCATTACAAAAGAATGGACAGGGAGAATCTAGTAAACCACTTTCAGATTATACAAAAATATTTTGTAATAATGCCATAGTACTAGGCACCGATAGGATGTTCATTTTTAGCAACCCAATATTTTAAACACTGCCATCTATGGTTGTGGGTTTTTGTAGTAGTCCTTGGCTTGGCATTAAAAATTATATATGAATACTAATAGTATTTGAGTTGTTATTTTATTTTACAGAAACTTTTAAACATAGAAGCAGAAATGTTCAAAGTTTTGGACGGGTCTCACATTCAGGTATCATTCTTTGCCCAAGACACTACCGAAGAAGAGGATGACCAGTTTAATGTCACTCTTATAATGGATTATAGGATCTATGACATTAGACCTAAGACATATTATTTTAGGGAAATTGGTGATTATTTTGTATTTTTATTAAAAAAAAAATGGAGGTTGATTCCTGCATATAGTAGGCATAGAAAACTTTTTTGTAAGCTCGACGTATTGAATCTGGCCACTTTCGCCGCATTCTGGAGGAATTGCATGTTGAGTAATGGAACTCGACACCATGTTTTGCCTCATTACTATATGTAAATATGTATTGTAAAAAACTTTAATGTTAAGATAATATGCTTTCCACAGACTGTCCGAATTCGAAACATTGCGTGTTGATTGACGGAAATCAACGCCGCACTTTGTCATGCCAGAGTATTGAAATAAAGACGCAGGGGATTAAACATAGAAACAGTGCACTGTATCAGAATATGACCTCTAAGACTTTTGTGATGAAGTGATAAATCATTTGATTTATGTAACAATACAAAAATACATATAAAAAATATTAAATGATCAGCTTCACGCTGTATCCCGCATAGCAGGGTAGGCTTACAGTCGCGTGTACAATAAAAAAAATATTTTCATAATTATTAATCACGCTGTATCTTACACACAACAGATTAGGCATAGGGAACCTAGGAACCTATTCTTAAGACAGTCTATAACTCTTAAGGCACTTCTGTTCCCCACTTTTCAACAAATTCCTAGGCCATGGCATAAAAACAACCCATATTCTGTCACATTTACAGTTGCACGCTGCTGGTACCTCTGCACCAAGACTGGTTTTCCTGCTGTACTTTAATATTTTATTTCTTTATACAGATTTGCCAGAAGGTGCCTCAGAAGTATTGAAGGAGCAGTGCTCGGTGTTCAAAAGGAAACCTTTACATAAAGCTTTTAAGGAGGCTTTCTTGAACGATGTTGGTACATATAAACTTGTACGGCAAGTGAGTATGATTTTTATACATTTGTTAGCTTCCCGCTGTATCCCGCGCATAGCAAGGTATGCAGAGGGATCTGGGAACCTATTTTTAACACATCGCTCACCACTTTCTGCCGAATTCTTGAGGAATTGCGTGTTGAGTGGCCGAATCCAACACTGAAAATATTACATATTTAATCCCCCAAATGGGAGTCGAACCCCCAATTGGTCGTCTGCAGCTCTTGCGCCACGGCTGCCTACGAATATGAACTATATAAATCTAGTATTTATTTTTACTAAATCTAATTACAGCTCGGCCCTCGTCGTCCAGAAAATGAAACCAGAAAACCAAAGAAGTTTAAACCAAATAAACAGAACTATAACAATGATGATACATTTCACCCAGATGACTGCTCCGACCAGGGGGAAGATGATGTTGTAGAAGCATAATTTTATTCGTTTTTTTTTGTATTTAGCTTTTATTATAATTTTTGAATAATTTAAGTATAAAATAAATAAATAAATCAGCTTCACGCTGTATCCCGCACAAAGCAGGGTAGGCAGAGGGAACCTTGTGTTAAGACACTCCGTTCTCCACTTTCTGCCGAATTCTGGAGGCATTGCGTGTTGAATGGCAGAACTCAACGCCGCGCTTAACCTCGACACCAGAGCGAAGAAATGGAAATATAAATTTAAGTAAATATTTCATCCCCTCGAGTGGGGATCGAACTCACAACCAGTCGGTTTTACAGTCACACCTCGTGCCGCTGCGCCACGACTGGCCTCTAATTAATTAATAATTGGTTAATTTAAGGATGTATATAATTTTAATGTTATTTTACTACTTATTGATTTTTTTTGTTGTCAATGACCTTTTTTTAAACCTTTTTACTTTAAAGGAATTTAAGTAAATTATTAAATAATAAAAATGTTGTAAGTGTAAATATATGTTAAAGCGCTTTTTTTTTGTTTAATTTGATGCGCATTTAAAACTTTTTGCCATCTTCGGTAAATATCATGTTCACTGATAATATTTAAAATTGACTGAATGTGTTCATAATTTTAAATGTGCTTATACAGAACTAGTGTCCCTTTCGCGGCTTCGCTCGCATACCATTTGTAATTGTTTTATTATCCTGCATTTTCCATAAGATAATCAATATAAATTAAATAATTAATATAATTTATACATTCAATAATTTTGAGAAAGTGCAAGCACTAACATGGCTGCTTGCGAGGACGAAATCGGCGGCAAGGGCGCCCCCCGCTGGACTCGTGTCTATGCTTGCGGCCGTAAACGGAGCGTTGAATTATTTAAAATTTACATTTTCTCAAAAAGTATACGTCCAAATTACATGCTATAAAAGACAGCATTTCTTCATAAAAAATCCTTGATGATGGAATAACTTTCGCTCGTAAGTTTCAATATCTTTATCAAGTAAAAAACGTTGAAATATCATCTTGCAATTTTCAATTATTTTTTTGTCACAAAATCTTGTGACTTATTTATAAGAGATACCGTATCACGGACTTTTTTTTAGAACTAATAAAATAGAACATTTCTTCCATACAATGTACTGACATATATTTTACTATATTTGCAGCGCACGCGCTTACAGCAATTCGATGGCGTTCATTATTATTATTTAAGGCTATCTAAGACGTACACCATAATATTCTATAGATTGTAGCATTTCTGAAGAACGTAACTTTCATACAAAACCAAAAATAAGTAAATCGGACCAATAGATCCAGAGATATTAGCGTTTAAACAAACAGACAAACAAACAAAATCTTCCACTTTATTATATTAGTATAAATAGATATACATACAGCGTCACGGAATATTTTTGAAATTTTAATATTTTTGTAGTATTTTAATTACATTGCGTACTTACATAAATTTTACTATTTTTGCTGCGCATGCGTTTAAATCAATTTCATGATGGCGCTCATTGTAAGTGTTATTTCGTTAGTAAAGACTATCTAAGCCGTTATTTATATAGCACTTCTAAGGAATGTAGTTTTCATCCAAAAGAAACAAAAATTAAATCAGACCAGTGGTTCTAGAGATCTTAGCGTTTAAATAAACAAACAAACAAACTCTTCCGCTTTATTATATTAGTAAAGATACATTCAATAATTTTTCATAATTTTACGAAACTGCTTTTGTTCAACCTTACTCATACCATGGCCGAATTTTTAAGACATTATTTAGAGGACAATATTTTGTTAAACATTGTTTGTATGTATCTCTTAAGGCTGAGTCAGCACACGCCATGTATGCGTTAAGCAAGTTCATTTTGGGTGACGTTTTCTTAAAACAACAAACAAACTTTGCAAACCGTTGTACATCAACGGTCGCGTAGCGTCCGTTGTTATTAACATGGCAGAATAAATTGCATGTCAAATTAGAAAGTATTTTAATATAATAGTATATATGTGTAATGTAATGTTATATAGCCTATGGCACTTCTTAAGAATGCAGCTTTCATACAAAACAAAAACAAAGTAAATCGGACCAGTAGATCCAGAGATCTTAGCGTTTGAACAAACAAACAAGCTCTTCCGCTTTATTATATTAGTATAGATAAAAAATAAGGAAATAAAAGACAACATTATATTAATAATTTTATTCCATAAAAAAAAGAATCTTTACATCATAAAATTTACAATTCCCATTCGTTCATTAGATATTTTTTATTTAAATTCAATCTATATTAAAGGAAAAACTTTTGTGCGAACAGTAATTAAATAAAAATAAAAAGAAATAGAAAAAACATATTATTACTTATACTATTTTTTTATTAAAATAAAAGCTTATTTGTTTAAAAATTGAACACTAGCGCCATCTATTTGCATATAAAAATAAGAAAAAGTGTAATACATAATGTTTTAGAACTTTTAAAGATTTTGTGACAAAACATCACAAAAATGTTTGTAATTGCATTTAATAAAACATTTTTATTTATTTAATAATCACTTTGAATGTTCTTCTATTTATAGGAAAATTGTAATATATTTTTAACTATATATATATAGTATTATATGAAATTATTTCAAATTTGAACACATCTACCGCATGCACTTCTTTTCATAACATTTGTTAGCTTTCAAAATTAAATTTCTAATTAATATTTATATAAGTTTTCAACAAAACAATCTCAGTTTTATTTATTAATTTCAATAATGACCTAATTATCAGTAGTATAATAAATTTTGAATTTATACATTTTAGAAATAATTCAATTAATAAAGAATATGTGAATTGTGAATTTAAACAAACCAATTTTCTAAGTGTTGAAGCCAAAGCAGCCTATATTTTTTTCAATGCAATAACTTTTTAAAAACATAATTTTAAAGATATCTTTAAAAGAATCCTCCATACAAATGATTAGTAGAGGTAGATTGAATCTATATTTTGAGACCTAAATGGATGTTGAAGCTTGCACGAGACCTAGGAAGACCTAGGTAGACCTGAGGATATCTAGGAAGACCTAGAAGATCTCAAAGTCCCCGATTAGGAAGAGGTTTAACCTTATAAATTCTTACAAGCCAGTGTTCTGTAGTATACGCTTCTTCTAGAACATCTAAGTTGAAATCTTTGTTGCCTATTTCTGCGCCTCTCACACGATCGTATCCTGGTGGTCGACCTGGGGAAAATATTTGAAAATTTTAAAATATTGTATATTATATAAACATAGCATACGGGTAGTTATGTTCTGCAATAACATAATTGTTACTGAATATATTTTAGAAAACATGTTAAAAAATTTAACGTAGCAGAATTTGAATATAACAATGTGCCAACTATGTAAGATAAGTATATTAATATTTACATTTCTTTGCTCTGGTCATTAATGAAGTAAAGCGCGGCGTTGAGTTCCGCTACTGTACATTATATCAATTGGTCCAAACATTAAATGTTAAGGGGAATTTACCAAAGTACCCTGTGTGTGTTGGCCGTTTCCTAGATACTCACCGCCCTCAGTGTAGACGAGTCCGAACTTGTAGTAGCTCATCTTGTACATGAGGCAGTTGAGGAGGGTGTGCGAGCCGTGCGCGTCCACGCGGAACTCGCCCGCGCCCGTGTAGTAGTCGGCCTCGCGGATGTGCGGCTGTGTTCCTGTGTGCCTTGGCCGTCTCTGAGATACTCACCGCCCTCAGTGTAGACGAGTCCGAACTTGTAGTAGCTCATCTTGTACATGAGGCAGTTGAGGAGGGTGTGCGAGCCGTGCGCGTCCACGCGGAACTCGCCCGCGCCCGTGTAGTAGTCGGCCTCGCGGATGTGCGGCTGTGTTCCTGTGTGCCTTGGCCGTCTCTGAGATACTCACCGCCCTCAGTGTAGACGAGTCCGAACTTGTAGTAGCTCATCTTGTACATGAGGCAGTTGAGGAGGGTGTGCGAGCCGTGCGCGTCCACGCGGAACTCGCCCGCGCCCGTGTAGTAGTCGGCCTCGCGGATGTGCGGCTGTGTTCCTGTGTGCCTTGGCCGTCTCTGAGATACTCACCGCCCTCAGTGTAGACGAGTCCGAACTTGTAGTAGCTCATCTTGTACATGAGGCAGTTGAGGAGGGTGTGCGAGCCGTGCGCGTCCACGCGGAACTCGCCCGCGCCCGTGTAGTAGTCGGCCTCGCGGATGTGCGGCTGTGTTCCTGTGTGCCTTGGCCGTCTCTGAGATACTCACCGCCCTCAGTGTAGACGAGTCCGAACTTGTAGTAGCTCATCTTGTACATGAGGCAGTTGAGGAGGGTGTGCGAGCCGTGCGCGTCCACGCGGAACTCGCCCGCGCCCGTGTAGTAGTCGGCCTCGCGGATGTGCGGCTGTGTTCCTGTGTGCCTTGGCCGTCTCTGAGATACTCACCGCCCTCAGTGTAGACGAGTCCGAACTTGTAGTAGCTCATCTTGTACATGAGGCAGTTGAGGAGGGTGTGCGAGCCGTGCGCGTCCACGCGGAACTCGCCCGCGCCCGTGTAGTAGTCGGCCTCGCGGATGTGCGGCTGTGTTCCTGTGTGCCTTGGCCGTCTCTGAGATACTCACCGCCCTCAGTGTAGACGAGTCCGAACTTGTAGTAGCTCATCTTGTACATGAGGCAGTTGAGGAGGGTGTGCGAGCCGTGCGCGTCCACGCGGAACTCGCCCGCGCCCGTGTAGTAGTCGGCCTCGCGGATGTGCGGCTGTGTTCCTGTGTGCCTTGGCCGTCTCTGAGATACTCACCGCCCTCAGTGTAGACGAGTCCGAACTTGTAGTAGCTCATCTTGTACATGAGGCAGTTGAGGAGGGTGTGCGAGCCGTGCGCGTCCACGCGGAACTCGCCCGCGCCCGTGTAGTAGTCGGCCTCGCGGATGTGCGGCTGTGTTCCTGTGTGCCTTGGCCGTCTCTGAGATACTCACCGCCCTCAGTGTAGACGAGTCCGAACTTGTAGTAGCTCATCTTGTACATGAGGCAGTTGAGGAGGGTGTGCGAGCCGTGCGCGTCCACGCGGAACTCGCCCGCGCCCGTGTAGTAGTCGGCCTCGCGGATGTGCGGCTGTGTTCCTGTGTGCCTTGGCCGTCTCTGAGATACTCACCGCCCTCAGTGTAGACGAGTCCGAACTTGTAGTAGCTCATCTTGTACATGAGGCAGTTGAGGAGGGTGTGCGAGCCGTGCGCGTCCACGCGGAACTCGCCCGCGCCCGTGTAGTAGTCGGCCTCGCGGATGTGCGGCTGTGTTCCTGTGTGCCTTGGCCGTCTCTGAGATACTCACCGCCCTCAGTGTAGACGAGTCCGAACTTGTAGTAGCTCATCTTGTACATGAGGCAGTTGAGGAGGGTGTGCGAGCCGTGCGCGTCCACGCGGAACTCGCCCGCGCCCGTGTAGTAGTCGGCCTCGCGGATGTGCGGCTGTGTTCCTGTGTGCCTTGGCCGTCTCTGAGATACTCACCGCCCTCAGTGTAGACGAGTCCGAACTTGTAGTAGCTCATCTTGTACATGAGGCAGTTGAGGAGGGTGTGCGAGCCGTGCGCGTCCACGCGGAACTCGCCCGCGCCCGTGTAGTAGTCGGCCTCGCGGATGTGCGGCTGTGTTCCTGTGTGCCTTGGCCGTCTCTGAGATACTCACCGCCCTCAGTGTAGACGAGTCCGAACTTGTAGTAGCTCATCTTGTACATGAGGCAGTTGAGGAGGGTGTGCGAGCCGTGCGCGTCCACGCGGAACTCGCCCGCGCCCGTGTAGTAGTCGGCCTCGCGGATGTGCGGCTGTGTTCCTGTGTGCCTTGGCCGTCTCTGAGATACTCACCGCCCTCAGTGTAGACGAGTCCGAACTTGTAGTAGCTCATCTTGTACATGAGGCAGTTGAGGAGGGTGTGCGAGCCGTGCGCGTCCACGCGGAACTCGCCCGCGCCCGTGTAGTAGTCGGCCTCGCGGATGTGCGGCTGTGTTCCTGTGTGCCTTGGCCGTCTCTGAGATACTCACCGCCCTCAGTGTAGACGAGTCCGAACTTGTAGTAGCTCATCTTGTACATGAGGCAGTTGAGGAGGGTGTGCGAGCCGTGCGCGTCCACGCGGAACTCGCCCGCGCCCGTGTAGTAGTCGGCCTCGCGGATGTGCGGCTGTGTTCCTGTGTGCCTTGGCCGTCTCTGAGATACTCACCGCCCTCAGTGTAGACGAGTCCGAACTTGTAGTAGCTCATCTTGTACATGAGGCAGTTGAGGAGGGTGTGCGAGCCGTGCGCGTCCACGCGGAACTCGCCCGCGCCCGTGTAGTAGTCGGCCTCGCGGATGTGCGGCTGTGTTCCTGTGTGCCTTGGCCGTCTCTGAGATACTCACCGCCCTCAGTGTAGACGAGTCCGAACTTGTAGTAGCTCATCTTGTACATGAGGCAGTTGAGGAGGGTGTGCGAGCCGTGCGCGTCCACGCGGAACTCGCCCGCGCCCGTGTAGTAGTCGGCCTCGCGGATGTGCGGCTGTGTTCCTGTGTGCCTTGGCCGTCTCTGAGATACTCACCGCCCTCAGTGTAGACGAGTCCGAACTTGTAGTAGCTCATCTTGTACATGAGGCAGTTGAGGAGGGTGTGCGAGCCGTGCGCGTCCACGCGGAACTCGCCCGCGCCCGTGTAGTAGTCGGCCTCGCGGATGTGCGGCTGTGTTCCTGTGTGCCTTGGCCGTCTCTGAGATACTCACCGCCCTCAGTGTAGACGAGTCCGAACTTGTAGTAGCTCATCTTGTACATGAGGCAGTTGAGGAGGGTGTGCGAGCCGTGCGCGTCCACGCGGAACTCGCCCGCGCCCGTGTAGTAGTCGGCCTCGCGGATGTGCGGCTGTGTTCCTGTGTGCCTTGGCCGTCTCTGAGATACTCACCGCCCTCAGTGTAGACGAGTCCGAACTTGTAGTAGCTCATCTTGTACATGAGGCAGTTGAGGAGGGTGTGCGAGCCGTGCGCGTCCACGCGGAACTCGCCCGCGCCCGTGTAGTAGTCGGCCTCGCGGATGTGCGGCTGTGTTCCTGTGTGCCTTGGCCGTCTCTGAGATACTCACCGCCCTCAGTGTAGACGAGTCCGAACTTGTAGTAGCTCATCTTGTACATGAGGCAGTTGAGGAGGGTGTGCGAGCCGTGCGCGTCCACGCGGAACTCGCCCGCGCCCGTGTAGTAGTCGGCCTCGCGGATGTGCGGCTGTGTTCCTGTGTGCCTTGGCCGTCTCTGAGATACTCACCGCCCTCAGTGTAGACGAGTCCGAACTTGTAGTAGCTCATCTTGTACATGAGGCAGTTGAGGAGGGTGTGCGAGCCGTGCGCGTCCACGCGGAACTCGCCCGCGCCCGTGTAGTAGTCGGCCTCGCGGATGTGCGGCTGTGTTCCTGTGTGCCTTGGCCGTCTCTGAGATACTCACCGCCCTCAGTGTAGACGAGTCCGAACTTGTAGTAGCTCATCTTGTACATGAGGCAGTTGAGGAGGGTGTGCGAGCCGTGCGCGTCCACGCGGAACTCGCCCGCGCCCGTGTAGTAGTCGGCCTCGCGGATGTGCGGCTGTGTTCCTGTGTGCCTTGGCCGTCTCTGAGATACTCACCGCCCTCAGTGTAGACGAGTCCGAACTTGTAGTAGCTCATCTTGTACATGAGGCAGTTGAGGAGGGTGTGCGAGCCGTGCGCGTCCACGCGGAACTCGCCCGCGCCCGTGTAGTAGTCGGCCTCGCGGATGTGCGGCTGTGTTCCTGTGTGCCTTGGCCGTCTCTGAGATACTCACCGCCCTCAGTGTAGACGAGTCCGAACTTGTAGTAGCTCATCTTGTACATGAGGCAGTTGAGGAGGGTGTGCGAGCCGTGCGCGTCCACGCGGAACTCGCCCGCGCCCGTGTAGTAGTCGGCCTCGCGGATGTGCGGCTGTGTTCCTGTGTGCCTTGGCCGTCTCTGAGATACTCACCGCCCTCAGTGTAACGAGTCCGAACTTGTAGTAGCTCATCTTGTACATGAGGCAGTTGAGGAGGGTGTGCGAGCCGTGCGCGTCCACGCGGAACTCGCCCGCGCCCGTGTAGTAGTCGGCCTCGCGGATGTGCGGCTGTGTTCCTGTGTGCCTTGGCCGTCTCTGAGATACTCACCGCCCTCAGTGTAGACGAGTCCGAACTTGTAGTAGCTCATCTTGTACATGAGGCAGTTGAGGAGGGTGTGCGAGCCGTGCGCGTCCACGCGGAACTCGCCCGCGCCCGTGTAGTAGTCGGCCTCGCGGATGTGCGGCTGTGTTCCTGTGTGCCTTGGCCGTCTCTGAGATACTCACCGCCCTCAGTGTAGACGAGTCCGAACTTGTAGTAGCTCATCTTGTACATGAGGCAGTTGAGGAGGGTGTGCGAGCCGTGCGCGTCCACGCGGAACTCGCCCGCGCCCGTGTAGTAGTCGGCCTCGCGGATGTGCGGCTGTGTTCCTGTGTGCCTTGGCCGTCTCTGAGATACTCACCGCCCTCAGTGTAGACGAGTCCGAACTTGTAGTAGCTCATCTTGTACATGAGGCAGTTGAGGAGGGTGTGCGAGCCGTGCGCGTCCACGCGGAACTCGCCCGCGCCCGTGTAGTAGTCGGCCTCGCGGATGTGCGGCTGTGTTCCTGTGTGCCTTGGCCGTCTCTGAGATACTCACCGCCCTCAGTGTAGACGAGTCCGAACTTGTAGTAGCTCATCTTGTACATGAGGCAGTTGAGGAGGGTGTGCGAGCCGTGCGCGTCCACGCGGAACTCGCCCGCGCCCGTGTAGTAGTCGGCCTCGCGGATGTGCGGCTGTGTTCCTGTGTGCCTTGGCCGTCTCTGAGATACTCACCGCCCTCAGTGTAACGAGTCCGAACTTGTAGTAGCTCATCTTGTACATGAGGCAGTTGAGGAGGGTGTGCGAGCCGTGCGCGTCCACGCGGAACTCGCCCGCGCCCGTGTAGTAGTCGGCCTCGCGGATGTGCGGCTGTGTTCCTGTGTGCCTTGGCCGTCTCTGAGATACTCACCGCCCTCAGTGTAGACGAGTCCGAACTTGTAGTAGCTCATCTTGTACATGAGGCAGTTGAGGAGGGTGTGCGAGCCGTGCGCGTCCACGCGGAACTCGCCCGCGCCCGTGTAGTAGTCGGCCTCGCGGATGTGCGGCTGTGTTCCTGTGTGCCTTGGCCGTCTCTGAGATACTCACCGCCCTCAGTGTAGACGAGTCCGAACTTGTAGTAGCTCATCTTGTACATGAGGCAGTTGAGGAGGGTGTGCGAGCCGTGCGCGTCCACGCGGAACTCGCCCGCGCCCGTGTAGTAGTCGGCCTCGCGGATGTGCGGCTGTGTTCCTGTGTGCCTTGGCCGTCTCTGAGATACTCACCGCCCTCAGTGTAGACGAGTCCGAACTTGTAGTAGCTCATCTTGTACATGAGGCAGTTGAGGAGGGTGTGCGAGCCGTGCGCGTCCACGCGGAACTCGCCCGCGCCCGTGTAGTAGTCGGCCTCGCGGATGTGCGGCTGTGTTCCTGTGTGCCTTGGCCGTCTCTGAGATACTCACCGCCCTCAGTGTAGACGAGTCCGAACTTGTAGTAGCTCATCTTGTACATGAGGCAGTTGAGGAGGGTGTGCGAGCCGTGCGCGTCCACGCGGAACTCGCCCGCGCCCGTGTAGTAGTCGGCCTCGCGGATGTGCGGCTGTGTTCCTGTGTGCCTTGGCCGTCTCTGAGATACTCACCGCCCTCAGTGTAGACGAGTCCGAACTTGTAGTAGCTCATCTTGTACATGAGGCAGTTGAGGAGGGTGTGCGAGCCGTGCGCGTCCACGCGGAACTCGCCCGCGCCCGTGTAGTAGTCGGCCTCGCGGATGTGCGGCTGTGTTCCTGTGTGCCTTGGCCGTCTCTGAGATACTCACCGCCCTCAGTGTAGACGAGTCCGAACTTGTAGTAGCTCATCTTGTACATGAGGCAGTTGAGGAGGGTGTGCGAGCCGTGCGCGTCCACGCGGAACTCGCCCGCGCCCGTGTAGTAGTCGGCCTCGCGGATGTGCGGCTGTGTTCCTGTGTGCCTTGGCCGTCTCTGAGATACTCACCGCCCTCAGTGTAGACGAGTCCGAACTTGTAGTAGCTCATCTTGTACATGAGGCAGTTGAGGAGGGTGTGCGAGCCGTGCGCGTCCACGCGGAACTCGCCCGCGCCCGTGTAGTAGTCGGCCTCGCGGATGTGCGCGCCGCGCTCCGTGCTGCCGCCGATGCGCACCATCCACAGGAACTTGTTTATGTCTGGGGGGGTTCCACACATATTAACAATAGTATGGAGAATCAGCTTCACGATGAAACTCGCACATATCAGGAGATGCAGAGGGAACCTTGTTTTAAGATGTAAATTTAACAAAAAAACATTTTCTCTAGTGGGAATCGAACCCACAACTAATCGCGTTTACAGTCACATTTCAAATTCCTGCGCCACGACTGACTTCGACTCAATAATATTTGTATCAAAATTAAACCAGCATACAGTATGCAAATTTCAACTGACAGACATCCGACCATTGGAATTGTAAATGGTCGTCGCGTGCGCAGTTTGTTCTTTTATACATTATTCTCCAATTGTGCTTTGGAATATTGCCAAAATTTCTTACCCTTTAATCACAACTATATTTAATAATGTGGCGCAAGAGCACAAGATGTACTTGTTGACGACGTTGTTGACGACGGTTGTGTGATAGATTCCGACTCAAGAGAATGAATTATATTCATTTTCTTATTTTACTAACAACATAAAGAGCGACGTTGACGTCCTTCCAGAGGGTGTCCTGACTAATATCTGTCCGATATTTGTTCTTGGGCATACGGGTACGCGACCCCGGATCCTCGAGCCACCACTTGTTATAACCTCCGTCCAGTCCATAAAAGTGGTGTCCCCTTCTTTTAATCTCCTCCTTTTCCTACCCTCTCCCTTTGCCCATCCTTTCCCCTTTTCTATCTATCCTATTCCTCTCCCCCCGGTTTCTCCCCACATAGGGGTTTTGGAGGTCAGATGGCAATCGCTCCATTAAAAACCACAACTCGCCATAATATGGAACGAACTACGGAAAGACTGGGTACGACTAGGGCGTCGCCGCAAAACGACGCGCAGGCACATCGCCCTACACAAGGGCAAGGGCTACCGTGTCAAGTACGGACACGGCTAAAGACGTTAGTACCCAGACGCAAACTCCGCTTTGCAACGTGGAATATTGGCTCTCTAACCGGACGATGCAGGGAACTCGCAGATGTACTCATGAGACGTCGGGTCCAGTGTGCTTTCCTCCAGGAAACTCGCTGGAAGGGCAATAAGTCCCGCAACATCGGGCAGGGTTACCGGCTTATATACACTGGGTCACCTTCCGGTAGAAACGGTGTGGCGGTAGTGCTTTCTGAAGAGCTTCAGAATGGGCTTCTTGAAGTTGACCGTCGCTGCGACCGCCTGATGCGAGTAAGGGTACTGATTGAGGGCGTTACCACAAACTTAATCAGTGCCTATGCTCCCCAGGCGGGATGTAGCGCGTCCGAAAAGGAGACATTCTGGGAGCAGTATGAAGAGGTGCTACTTGCTGTACCGTCTACCGAAGTGGTCTTAGTTGGGGGGGACTTGAACGGTCACGTCGGTAAGGCTGCTGAGCCGTATGAATATGTTCACGGGGGTTTTGGGCACGGTCTTCGCAATACAGAGGGAGAAAATATTCTCAGAACCTGTATTGCGTCTGATCTGGCCGTCGTGAATACGTTCTTCCAAAAGAACCCTCAGCATCTTATCACGTATAAGAGCGGGTCCCACTCAACTCAAATAGACTACTTATTGACCAGACGGTGTCATATGGGCAGGGTAACTAACTGTAAAGTCATTCCAGGCGAAAGCCTAACGGCCCAACATCGTCTTCTTGTCATGGACTTTAACGTCACTCCGAAGAAGAAAGTAGCCGAGAAACGTAGGCCTCGGATCAAGTGGTGGTTGCTGAATGGACCGATGCAGACCGACTTCCTGGCAGAGGTGAAAAGTCATAATCTTTCGACTAACACCGAGACTGCTCAGGATGCTTGGGATCGAGCTCAGTCGGCAATCATTGCGGCAGGCAGGCGAGTTCTTGGCCTTTCCAGAGGAGGACGTGTCATCGACAGGGAGACATGGTGGTGGAATGACAAGGTGCAGGAGGTGACTCGTGAAAAGAAGGATGCCTTTAAGAAGTGGCAGCAATCCAACTCTCCTGAAGACAGACCGGAGTACATTGCAGCTAAACGTGCCAGTAAAAGAGCTGTAGCCAGAGCCCGCAGTGAGAGTTTGTCACCACTGTATGACAAACTTGAAACTGTGGAGGGGCAGAAGTTCATTTACAAACTGGCACGTTCCCGGGATAAAGCGACGCAAGATATCGCAAAATGTCTTTGCGGCAGAGATTCCCAGGGCACGCTGCTCTGTAGTCATGCCTCTGTGAAGGAGAGGTGGAGAAGCTACTTCCAGGAGTTGCTGAATACTCAGCACCCATGCAGTCTTCATCACGACCCACCCCCTAACCTCGGACTTATTGTCCCGATAACCCTTGACGAAACTCGTAATTGTCTTCGACGCATGAAGAACGGAAAAGCGGTGGGACCTGACGACATTCCGATCGAAGCGTGGAAATCGTTGGGCTCTCTTGGTGTGCTCATGCTTATTGTCCTTTTTAACCATATCTTGAACACTGGAAAGATGCCACACCAGTGGCGGCTCAGCTTCATTACCCCTATTTACAAGGGAAGGGGCAGTGTTCAAGATTGTGGTAGTTATAGGGGCATTAAGCTTATGAGCCATACCATGAAGCTCTTCGAGCGCATGATCGACCTCAGGCTCCGCCGCGAGTGTACTATCTCTGAGTCTCAATATGGATTTCAGCCAGGATCGGGCACTATGGACGCCGTTTTCGCCCTCAGAACATTGATGGAGGCATACAGGGAAAAAAGGAGAGCTCTGCATGTGGCTTTTTTAGATCTGCAGAAGGCCTTTGACTGTGTGCCTCGTCAGTGTATCTGGTGGGCATTGCGATCCAAAGGGATCCCTGAAGCCTATATTGAGATTATCAGAGACATGTACCACGATTCCGCTTCTATGGTTAGGACTGCTGTTGGCGACACTAAACCCTTCCCGATTACAGTAGGGGTTCACCAGGGCTCGGCTCTTAGTCCGTTCTTATTCAATGTGGTGCTCGATACTGTCTCGGCTCACATCCAAGACCAGCCTCCATGGCTGATGATGTATGCCGATGATATAGCACTCATTGACGAGAACCGACTGATGCTGGAGCGTAAAGTGAACCTGTGGAAGGGTACGCTTGAGAACGGCGGTCTTAAACTAAATGTGTCGAAGACCGAGTACATGGCCTGCGGGAGCCCGGACTCGAGCACTATCCGTATAGGTCCTGAACCAGCCGTTAAGTCGGAAAAGTTCAGGTACCTTGGATCCGTTATGCACGAGTCTGGAGGCATCGATCACGATGTCTATAGCTCAAATCAAATCAAACTTAAGGGTCTGATATACAAGAGCATCATCCGACCGGTTCTTTTATACGGCAGCGAATGTTGGCCAGCACTATCTCGGCACACTCAAGAGCTTCACGTCACGGAAATGAAGATGCTGAGGTGGATGTGCGGCGTAACGCGGTCTGACCGCATACGCAACACATTCATTCGAGGTAGTCTTGGAGTCCGTGACGTAGCGGATAAGCTCCAAGAGCGTCGCCTGAGATGGTTTGGTCACGTTACGCGCCGGCCTAGGAACTATGTCGGATGCAAGTGCCTTGCTATGTCAGTCCCTGGAGTGAGACCTCTCGGACGCCCAAGGAAGCGCTGGTTGGATGTCGTGAAGCAGGACATGAGAGCCAATGGTCTAACCACCGAGGACGCTAAAGACCGTGCAAAGTGGAGTAGGTTAAGTAGGAAGGCAGACCCTGGCAAAAGCCGGGACTAATGCCAGGAAGAAGAAGATAAAGAGCGACGTTGAGTTTCAACACCCAATGTACAATCTCTCGAAAATTGGGCCAATACTCGGGAAAAATTTTAATTTTTTTCTGCCACTTAACTAATAACTTTTATAATAATTTGACCATTTAGGAGCAACAACCTCCACATTACCAACATATTCCCCACCACTCACCATCAGAGGAGTACCCCACGAGCCCCCCGAATATGACGAGCACGTAGTCCACGTCCAGCTCCGTCATGATCTCGTAGGCGCGCTCCTCGCTGGACGCCATGGCCTGCCCCACGCGCGAGATGTGCGTGTTGTTCCACGTGTTGTTGTCCACTATCACCGTGCGGTTCGCCATGGCCGTTATCTGGTAGCCGTAGTCCCACCACGACATTACTTTTGCGTCCTGAATTAAGTAAATAAAATATAAATATATTATGTTAATAGATATAATATTTACAGGAAAAAAAATTATATACACGTTCTATATGTATAAAACTGAACCAGAAATATGTTTTTCTCAATCTCAAAGTATAATCCGACTGGTTGGTACTTATAGTATGGTCGATGATACGCGGCAGCCTTGATATTAGCTACTGATGGCTGTGCAGGTTTTATTAGAAAGCGTTACTTCAACGCGGCCAGGATACATCATTTCACATTAAATTGGTGTAACGAGTAACCTTTTCCAGTGAAAGAATTTAGTCATTCTTTTTCTAACCACAAAATAAAATGAAAACTAAATATATATGTTAAATTCCTCACTTGTTTATTCAACCAATTACGTTTTTTCTCATATTATAATAACAATAAGTAATTAATTCATACCTCTTTAGTATTCATCTTCAACCAAGTGTAGGCTTCACGGAAGTCATCAAATATAATCCTGGCTCCATCATGAGCTCGAGCTGAGAGTACAATGGAGGGCGACGAATAAGCCTCCGAAGTGACCCACGTACAGTGGAACACATAGGAGATTAGAAGACAGCTTAGAATGCAGACGAATAGAGCGCCCACCTGGAAATGTTAAAAACATAAGTATTTTTTTTTAATTTTACGCTGTATCACATAACAGGGTAGGCAGAGGGAACCCGGGAACCTAAAGTTAAGACACTTTGTTCCGATTAAGACATTTCCGCTTACTGCCGAATTGTGGACGCGTTGAGAGTTGAGTGGCGAAACTTAACACTGCGCTTTACCTCGTTACGAGAGCGAAAAAATGAAAATGTTAAAAATTTCATTTCATCGAGTAGCTAGTGTAGCTGTCGCGCTAGCAATCGCACGTTTGTGCTCCCTATTGATAAAAGTGCCTATGTAATTAATACTTATTTATTGATTACATTTATGTATTTTATTGTATTATGTGTTGTATGGTAGAACTCAATAACACTGTTCAATATTATATATAATAATAATAAAAAAACAGAAAAAGCTACTGGTTTGAATTTAAAAAATCTTGTTTGTTAGATAGTCCATTTACCGAGAATACCGTAATATATTATGTAATATATAAATAATAATAAATTAAGTAATACATTACTTCAAGTTAATAATAATCTAATCAGCTTCACGCTGTATCCCGCACACAACAGTGTAGGCAATATAGTGTTAAGACACTGTTCCTCACTTTCTGCCGAATTCTGGAGGCATTGCGTATTGAGTGGCAGAACTCAACGCCGCGCTTTGCCTCGACACCAAAGCGAAGAAATGGAAATATAAATTTAAGTAAATATTTCATCTCCTCGAGTGAGGATCGAACCCACAACCAGCCGGTTTTACAATCACACTTTGTGCCGCTGCGCCACGACTGGCCTCACTTCAAGTTAATCAGTGTAATCTAATGTATCTACAGTCAGAATTACTTCTCGCATTAAGACTGCACACCACAGTAAAATCTAGTTATAAATAAACAATACCAACCTCAGATCTAAAAACTAAATTATTTTCATGTTTCTTCTTCTTATCATGTTTCTCAACTTTAGGCTCAATATCTTTAACGTGTAGACTTAACAGACTTGAAGCCGCGACCCCCGATACTATACACATGACCGGCGCTAGTACTAACATGAGACGCACCATAACACCCTAAAAAATAGGGAAAAAATGTAAATTTTGAACATATTTTAGAGGATTTTGGGGTAAAAATGTATAATTATCAGCGATCAAAGTGTATTGGTCACAGCGCGGAATGGATGGAGTGAACTCAACATCCACTCAACACGCTCAAAGCTTCTTGTGTCATCATTTGTAAATGAAGAATATATTTAGAAATAAAAAAAATATAGATATAGTTAATATAATTACTGATAGGATTTGAACCCCTAATCTGTACCGATTTTTACGTGTTTCGTGGTTTTTTTAGATTTCACTCCTAATAAGCGGGCAAAGCCGCGCGCGCCCTCTAGTCTTCTATATCAGTGCTGGGGCCAAACTACAACTATTTTTAAAAAAGAAGTAAAAAGTAGTAATGAACGCACATTTTTTTTTTCAACAATTTCAGATAATATTTTCCAGTACTGCATGTCACTAATTTAATAATTTTATATCTAAGTTGTATTATTAACTTTAATTTAAATTAGTCTAATGTTTTATTCATTTAACAGACAATAGATTGTAAATACACACCCTTAGACATATTAAAAAAAATCACATTTACACACTAACTTATAAAAAAAAAAACAAAAACTCACCGCAAAATAAATACTAAGCACGCCATACAAAATGATAAATATATTAGCATCAGTTAGTTTAGTGAAACAGAAGTAGAGTCCCGCCGGGAACAGGAACACTAGCACTTGGAGATCGAAGTAGAAGGATGACCATGATGTGGGCTGATGTTCTGATACAGAGGCTGAAAGAAAGAAGATTAATGTAAAAAAAAAAAGGCTACAATTTTATTCGAAATAACGCATTTTTTTTAGTTTCACGCTATATTTCGCACATAATAGGGTAGGCAAACGGAATCTGAAAACATAGTGTTAAGACACTGTGTTCCCATTAAGACACTTCTATTCTCGACTTTTCTCGAATTATGGAGAGATTGTGTATAGAGTGGCGGAACTCAACGCCGCGCTTTGTCCCTACCAGACCGAAGAAATGAAAATATCTACATATAATCTGCGCAGCTGCAACAACTCGTGGAACATACTATGCTTACTAATAAAAACATATGGGTGCGGCGATTATTCGAGAAAAAAAAAAAACAGTTTAGCGCCATGTCTACACTGTTACGCTTTTTCCAGGCTTAACAGGCTAGCTGAAAAAACTTAGTGTAAATCATAACATTTTCTATAATAATATTTAAAACAATACATACCAATAATAGGGATGTGGTTCTTGGCATATGAGGGGTCCAGCAGAGAGTAAAACCTGCCAGTCCACGGTGAGATTTTACCTAAAAACAAAAAAGTATTATGCTTACTTTATATTTTAAAAAAATATTTCTATTTTATATTGAAAAATAATGGTTTAGGCTAAGACATCCTTGGATATAACTTGAACTTTCACATTGAATTTAAAAAACAACAACTATTAAACTTTAATAATATTTAAATTTAATATGAATTTAAGCTAAATAAATTTATTTATTAACATAATTATTTTATATTTAGTAAGTTCTTTGATTTTCACGTTTATTACACATTTTAAATGAAACTAATTTAACCGGATTAATCGCGTATATTTAAGATTTTACATTTTGGAAACCCGACGTTATCAAACTATGTGATATAATAATTATGTCAAATGACAGACGAATCAGCCACCTCAGTCTACCCGTGACCACGGACTACTGCAAAGTGTTCGAAACGTTGGGTTTCCAAAATGTAAAATCTTAAATATACGCGATTAATCCGGTTAAATTAGTTTCATATTTTATAGTTGTATACAAAAATCTTACCAGTAACAGTCAGTACTACAACAGCTGTTCCAAGGGTTGCCAACAAAGTTGTCAGTAAAGCTTTGAAAAGTAATTCAAAGTTGGATGGGGACAAATGTTCTTTTAAATACTGAGTGAAGGCATATAGTTGACAAAGGCCAAATGTACCTAGAGCCTAAAAACATAAACACATAGAAATATACAAATATCCTTAATAATATAATTTTTTTCTTTTGTTACTACAAAAATTATTAGTTTTTATTTTGTACCAAAATGATTTTAAAGCAGAAAAAGCAGAAATATATTTATTCAAATATTATATAATTCTTAATTTTAAGCAACAATCAAAGTACTCTTAATATAAAACTCCTCTCTCTCTCTCTCGCTCTCTTATACTCTTAATATAATAAAAAAAAACCATAATATAGGATATCTTTAAAATACGCCAATCGTTGCGCAAGGGCACAAAGTGTGACTGTAAACGCGATTGGTTGTGGGTTCGATTTCCACTCGAGGAAAGGAAATATTTATTTAAATTCATATTTTCATTTCTTCGCTTTGGTATCTAGGCAAAGCGCGGCGTGAAGTTCCGCCACTCAACAATGCTTCCAGAATTTGGCGGAAAGTGGGGAATAGAGTGTCTTAACATTAGGTTGCCTATGCCTACCCCGCTGTGTGCGGGATACACCGTGAAGCTGATTTAATGTGATTCAATCTTTTAAATATTTAATAGATTTTTATTTCTATTTTTATACTAGTACTACAAATAAGTACTATTGTAATGCAGCTCATTTTTGTATTTAAATAATTAAATTTTGAACATGAAAATGTTTATAGTATGTTTTACAACTGTAACATAGTTATGTTACAGTTGTAAAACATATGGTAACCTAATAATTAAGTCATGCATTTATTGATAATAAATTGTTAACATACATTTTTTAAATATTATTCGTGTTTTTTTGTAGTTTTGTATTCAACTATATAAATTTCTATATGTAACAAATTTTATTAGAGTAAACTTACTAAACGAAAAAGTTGCTTGCATAGGCAATATAAAAGAGAAATAACTACTCAAAAAAAAAAGAAATAAACAGTTTAATACTCACCAACATATGTTCGGAGCTCTGCACCGGCTGGAATCCCACAAAAGATATCTGCATAGACAGTATGGTACCAACGCAGTACAATGTACTGTATGCTACGTAGACTCTGGCAGAGAAGCGACCGAGCAGCATTAGAGCTAATACATGAAGTGGTATTAAGTTGATGAGGAACACATAACCACCCCATGATGATACCTTAAATTAAAAGAGAATCAAGATTAAGAAATGTTAATTTAAGTTAAGGACAATTTCTTGTACACATTTTATATAGTTGACTATGAATTTCACCCATGCCCACTCTAGAATAGACATGTGCCAACCCCAGATATTTTACCAACAAAAAAAACCTTTACACCACCATAAATGTTTAAAACTGAAGTCCAGGTCCTGCCAAGATGGATGTCTATTTTAAAGGGCATGTTAAGGCAATTCCCTATAAAAAATTGTATGAAAGTGCAAAAACAAGTTTACAATTTTTTTATAAACTTGTGTGAAGCTTTCATCTTCTTAATCTATGATTGACAGATGGATTATTGTAATGGTGAACAAACAATAATCAAAAGTAAGATTTGTACAATCAACAAAAGAAATATGCAATATTATTTTGCATACTGCACGAAGCAAACAGAGAAATTTATTCAATGCACTAAAAGATGAGTTTTGGTCAATTGAGTTATTTATTTTTAGCGTCACACTGTATCCAGCACACAGCAGGGTAGGTAGAGGGAACCTAGTGTTAAGATACACCGTTGCCTACTTTCCGCCGAGTTCTGGAGGCATTACGTGTTGAGCGGCGGAACCGAACGCCGCGCTTTGCCTCGTCACCAGAGCGAAGAAATGAAAGTATGAACGTAAGAAAATATTTTATCTCCTCGAGTGGGGATCAAGACCACAACCAGTTGATTTTTCATTCTGCAATTGCGCCATGACTGGCCTCTTGGCTTATTTTGTTTTTTTTAAAATGGATATTGATCATAACTTAATGTATGATTGATAAAGACATTGATTGATCTATTGCTCCAATATATAATATTTTTTATAATAAAATAAAAAGTCAAAAGTACACTCACCATATAGAAGTAAGCTAAAGCAGTTAATGTAGCCCATAAAATAGTTCCGGTGTTTACAGCTTTAATCCAAAAATAGTATGTGAGTAACATACAGAATATGGCAATACCCTCGTTATCGTAGCTGCCGGCCACTGAACGACTTATGTACCCTGGAACTATTGCTATCATGGCCGCCGCTACGAGACCTGCTCCTTCATCCTACAAAATGTTATTTAATTAATATAAATTTAATAAATGTACAGCATCAGAATGTGAGCACCAGTGTGGGTTTACTCCCTATTTGAAGGAATTATTATTATAAAATATTTTCATTTTCTCACTATGCTATGCAATACTCCGTATTAAGTTCCATCTCACGACGTGCAATATTTCTAAAAGTGGAAAGGAAGCGGGGAATAGGTTGTCTTAACACTAGTTAGTGATCGATGATGTGATGTTAGATTTCGGCTTCGGCCAACGCTACGACCCCTAGTTATAAAAATAAAATTATTTATAATAAATGTATGTAGGCCGGTCGTGGCGCAGCGGCACGAGGTGTGACTGTAAAATCGACTGGTTGTGGGTTCAATCCCCACTCGAGGAGATGAAATATTTACTTAAATTTATATTTCCATTTCTTCGCTCTGGTGTCGAGGTTAAGCGCGGTGTTGAGTTCTACCACTCAAAACGCAATACCTCCAGAATTCGGCAGAAAGTGGGGATGGAGTGTCTTAACACTAGGTTCCCTCTGCCTACCCTGCTGTGTGCGGGATACAGCATGAAGCTGATTTATTTATTTTATTTTAAATGCTTGCTTGCAAAGGTTTTTATAGTTGAGTATCTACATCCTAAAATTAGTTTATTTGTTGTATTGTGAACTGAAACCAAAATTGTTATTTTTATAGCATATCATCTATAACTTCGAAGATGATAAGAGCATGGTTAATTCTTGTCTTTTTTGAAATATGATTTCAGATATTAATTTAAGAGACCTACCTACCTACTCAATATAAAATCAACATTTATGTTATTATATTTACCATTTTTAAATGTTATTTCTAACTAAGGATAGAAAAATATTTTTAAGAAGTGTAAAAATTATGGTATATTGAGAACTGAGACTAAACCCCAAGGTTCGGTTTCGGCTGAAGACCTTGTTTTAGTCAGACACTACTTAACACTATGATCCATCTGTCTACTATATTAGAATATGAAACATATTCTAATATAGTAGACAGATGGATCTATCTATACTTATATCTATACTTAAAAGCATATTTAATTTATAATTTTATGATTTTTTTTTAATTAATAGATCTCTATTAAAATTTGATTTGAAGGCAAACAAACAAAATATATGAGGGTATTGATGGTAATCTATTTATGTAATTATATATTTGTTATCTTAAAATATAAATGGTGTATATATTGATATATTTTTTTATAAATTTGGAAATCTAGATATTTTTACAAAATTTTGTATGAGTTATTATAAAATGCAAGAATCTAAATGTTTTTAAATTAAATTGATAATTGATATTTTAAATATAACATATATATTTATTAAAATATATTACAGTGTTTAGATTGCAAAAAATAGTAATAAAAATAAAAGTTCATTTTTAATTACCTTCAATTCCTTAGTCAATAAATAAGTAACAATAGTAGTAAGCGAAGAGAAGAAAGGAGCAAGGAATACACAGACATTTCTTATGTCTATTGTAATATTCAAGAACTGCATGACATTGTACAATGTAGCTGATGTCACCATCAGGCCAGGGTAAATGGTACCTAGAGGAAAAGAAACAAAAAAGTGATGAAACCATTATATAACAATTTTAACTATAAATGCCAAGAGGTTGTTGTGGCACAATATTTGAGTGTAAGTATGATGGTGGGTCCAATTTTCATTTAAGGTACTATATTATTATCAATTCTCTAGCACAAGAAAGTATGGCACTATGTTCCACTATTAAACACATAATATCTTAAATTCAGGTAGAAAGCCAAAGACAGTGTTTTGACACTAGATTCTCTTTGCCTACTTTGCTATATACAGAATAGTGTGGAGCTACTAAAAACTATCTAGACACTATCTACTAACTATAAATAAATAATATATTATGATTTATAACTTACCCCCAATAATACGTCCTAAAGGATACCATGCTCTATCATCAAACCAATTGTGAAATTTATAAAATCCTTCCTCCGTCAGAAATCTTGTTGTTCTGTAGTTGAAATACGGATCAAACTCGTGAATCACGCTCTCGAATCGTAAAACAGAAAATAGACGCGTCGCAAACGCTGAAAAGCAAATATAGAATATAGATTTTTCACATATTTAGTATACGATAAGATATGCATGCTAGTCGCCATTCGTTATCGCAGTTGGACCACGTCAGTGCAAAACAAAAATAAAACATTATTTAAATAAAAGAGAGTTTTTATTTATTGATTTTTATATTATTGGATTTAAATAAAACTCATAATCTACACACATGTTATTATACTTACATAAAATTGCTGCCATTGATAAAACAGCTAACTTTATAAACGTGAGTTGTTTATCAGACGTAAGCTGAGACAGCCTCGCCTTACTCTGCACCTCCACAGTCATCTTGTTTGATTAATTTTGAAAGGTTTTCTTAAAGCATAAATAATAACACTAAGAAATAGAATAATTAATCTAAGAAAATTTTCGCCGGCAACCTAACATGAATTTGCCGACCAAGCAACTTGTGTTGCCGTTTTGACGTGACAATTAATTTTTGACATTTCATAAACGGCGTGGCATAAAGAGTTACCATTATAAGAAAAAACAAATGATGTTATTTATTAATTGCTAATGTGATATGATATGTGCGTGTGGGTATATTGATGGCTATTTACTACCATAATGAACAATATGCACAAGTAAATTATGCTACACAAGAATATAAGCCAATAAAAAACATATTAAATATTATACAATATATGTATATTCTGTTTGAATATATATTGTACACTATATACCGTAGGTAAAACAATTTTTACGTTTAAAACACGCAAATACACTAACTCAATATTGTATAAATCAGTCATGTATCATAACTTTTCGTATTGCTATATTTAATTATTTATTGGTAGGTCTTATTTTACACTTTATACTTTACTTTACACTTTACAACTTGCTTATTTTTAATACGGTACGGTAAGGTTGGCCTCATCAGTCATGGCGCAGCGTGTGACTGTAAAACCGACTGGTTGTGGGTTCGATCCTCACTCGAGGAAAAAAAATTACTTAAATTTATATTTCCATTTCTTCCGCTCTGGTGTCGAGGCTAAGCGCGGCGTTGAGTTCTGCCACTCAACACGCAATGCCTCCAGAGCAAAATATTTGAATTATTTTAATATTTTTTTTATTTAAAGTTTTATGCAGCATTTTCCGTATTGGAATAAAAATTAGTTCATCATTAGCTATTCTTTTTGTTTTAAAAAATATATCGGATCAGTCAACTGTCATGTAGTATTGGCAAGTTGACATTGACAAAGGGAAGCTGAGCAAAGTTGCTAAAATAAGCTCGTTTAAGATTGCTTTTCTAGTCGTCTCATTACTACCTTCACTTCGTTGGCTTATTAGTAAAGACTGATTTTTCCAATTTATTATCACGTAATACGTGGGTACTTAAGTTAAGTAAAATTTAAATAGTTTTTATTGTTAAAAAAGGGTAATATTCATAAAAACAGGCCTTGAACGTTTAATAGTAGTTGGCACCTTTCGTACTCATGACTAATCGTTTCAAAACTTAAGTTAAAGCCTGATAAGTTGGAATAATTATTAATCATTACATACAGTTCAGTGATACAGTGATTTGAACGTTCAGTGAGTTTTATGTGATGTCTGACGGAGATCCTTCTCTCGAGGAAGATATCCCAAAACCTTTGTTGGAGAGGCCTGAAGAAAATGTCTTTACACCTAAGATAGCGACTCCTATATTTGCTGGAACCGTAAAACTTCATCATAAACTGTCAGACGCGGCGGAAACCGAGTCATTTTTGTCGGATGCCCAACGCAATGAACTTGCGCTCGAACAGCTATTCCAGGATGGAGATGGAACATTTTTCGAAGTAAGATAGAAGTTTTATATATATGTACTTTTTTAGTTATTGAAAAATTTAATGTTTTATTTTCTTTATAGACTGTTACAATTACTTAAATATATTTATATTTCTGTCTTTAAATATACTATACTATTTACTTTGAATCCTACTGAGGTCTGATTTCTGGGTAATATTTTATTTTCCTTACTAATATTATTTAATTTAATGAGCTAATAAATTAATACAAAGAAGTTAAACATATGCAATAACAAAAACTTTATGGTGTACTTGTGCATAGTACTAGTTAATAAACAAATAGTATATTAAGTAAATTAAAAACATCTAGTATATAACCTCAACAATATTGATAATCTTAATGCTTACTTATGGATTTGACATAATTAGCTATATGACTCATAAAGTTAAACAATCTTATACTTAAAATTATCTTTGTGTATTAATTACTTATCTGAAACAAATAATAAAAAAGAGGCAGTACCTATTGTCTCTTATATTTTAATAATAAGGTTACAACAAACAAACAGGAAACCATCAGATTTTATAAAAAAAGAAAATTAAGTTATATACTTCATATTCTTTTTTTTTAATTTTCTTTTTTTTACAGTGCTAGGTTATAGAAAATGTTCAGATTAATTGCATATTACATTAAATACATAAAATAATAATAAAAACTATATTCAATTTACTATTGCAATAACTATTAAAATATTAAGAGAAAAATATTTATTTTTAATAAGATTCAAAGTGCAATTTATTATAGTCATTAACAGATTACAGTTTCCAAGATTACAGGTTTTTTTGCTTTATGGCTGTAAAATATATAAAAATAATTCACTTATGTATTAAATTAAACACAAACACTTTTGTTATGTACCAGTATAATAATGCAATATATAGGCTCTTGGGACCGCAAATGTGATGGTGGTGGATTTGAATCCCAATTTGGGGAAATTAATTATTTTCATTTCCCTGCTTTGGTAGTAATAGTTCACTATGTTCTCTCCTCACATCTAGTTATGTATAGTACATAAATAGCGAATTAAAAAATGCTTACAATTTTTATGTTTAAATTAGTTAAATTTTTAAACTATGATATCTTTTTTCTATAATAGTGTCCGATAATGTGTGGTTATTTAAAGTAATTGGTTTCATTTTATTTTTAAAACTGCAAATCTCGAAGGACTTCAGTTAATTGTGATTACAAGCATTTAACAAAATTAGTACACAATATACGGTTATTCATGTCATATAGCAAAAAATATATTCAGTTGTAAAGTCAGTTTCGTTTATAGAGGTTGTGTTATCTTGTTTAAATATTATCATAAAAAAGTATAAAGTTTGTTGGAGTTTATGTTAAGTTATTTATTGTAGAAAGAGAACAATCATTTGAGCTCTAAAATATGATTATTAAAGTTTTGTTTTAACAAAAATAATTGTGTGTAATACAATACACTTAAATATCTCTATTTATTTATAGTAGTACTTACATACATAGTTATCACTTCCAACTCTGCAACATACAATTTCAAATGACTAAGTAAGATCAACATTGCAACCATTACAGTCTATAATGACAAAAAGAAACATTTAATTAAGAAAAGTTGAAAAATTTTAAACTCATCTCTCAACACAACCGAGATAAATTTCCAAATAAGATTTCTTATCAATTTTATTATGTAATGTAACACAAAAAAGATACGCTTGTAAAGTGTGGCAGTCAGCAATGGATGCTAATCAAACATTCAAATGATTCAGAGTTCCACCAAGACAGTGTAAACGCAAGGTCGGTAGTTTCTTACGATTTTTCCAGCAATACAGTCGATTTTAATGTTAATAAAATGATAGTGCGATGTTTTATAGAAGTTATATCTTACGTTGTGTACGACGCCGGTGGTAATAGAGTCTTTAGAAAACGCATGAGGTGCGGAAATGTTAAAGTACGAATGTTTATTTAGTTTTAACTTCCCTATTGTATTATGCTGTATGAAGTAAATATAACTCGTGTGAACTCTTTAAATGTGTATGTTTGTTATTTTTGTAATATCTCTTGAACGTTACGTTTATTTATATTTCTAAATGTTTTTAAATCGCTTGTCTTTGAAATACTTTGCGTTTTTTTGCGATAGTATTAAGTATTTTAGAATGGTGACAAGGTCGTTGAGCCTAATCTCTACCCACAGTATATGTACATACGAATATCGACATTAAACAAGTAAATTTTTTTGGCTTGTTTTGGTTGATCTGATTGTTTTTGGATCAGAAGGAGAAAGCGGTGGAAGAGAGGATCGCCGACTTGCAAGCAATGTCGGTGTTGAGTACGTACCAGGACAATCTATCACAGGATATGAACACCGATAGGTGAGTTTAGATGCCAATGACATCGTGTATCCGTAACTGTAGTTGTTTTTATTTTGAAAGAGAAAGGAGGTTTTAAAACTTTTTTTATTTAGCTTCTCATATGTTATTTTTGTGTTATTAAAGTTAAATACATAAATACATTTATTAATTGAATAATAAGAGTTGGATGCAATTGCAGTGCAGTGGCAGTCTTTTAAATGGATATTATGGTTGTGGGTTCGATCCCACACAATGGATTGATCGTGAATGTCAATCAGAATGACATATATTATTCCTCCGTCTGATTGAAAAAAAGTGCAGTGTTAAACTCCGCCGCTAATAAAACAGCGTATATAAAACGAGCGAAAACATGTTTACTGTATAATTGTGTTTTTCTTTCGATTTTTACTGCCTTTTCTGTAAAATATCTGAGATGCATAAAGATATTTTATGTTTTTTTGTCTGTAACTAAAACCCAGACGGCCACTACTCATTGTTCTGACGCTTTACGTATGCGGGTGTGTGATGTCATTGGTCTTTTTGTCGTGTGTCGCATGTGTTTGTTAACTGTTCGTTTAACTTTTCAACTCTCATTGATGCGAAACTATCGATATTTTTAATTATAACTAATGAGGTGATAGGGACGTTTAAATAAATGATATAAAAACTATTTTTCATATACTCTTGGTATTATGTTGTTTTGAAACGTTATTTTTTTTGTATTTTTTTTAGAATAAAAATGGATTTAACAGGCTTATGTTCTGAGCTGACGATATACTAATGTAATATGAAAAATTAGAAGAAAGAATTTCACATTCGCTTCGTAATTTCGTAAAACGCTTACTGTATTGTAAAACTATTTAAAAATAAAATCAAGACATTGGTTTAAATTTTAAAATAATTTGTTTTAAGTATATTTACGTTTTAAATAATATATTTTCGTAACCGTCCTGTAACTAGAGCTTTCAAAATAATTGAGTTCTTTGACTATTTTGAAATATCTATTACAGTTATAAAAGTCAGCTCTTTTATATAATAAATAAGTGAGCCTTGTGAATGTTTTTTATAACCTTAAATGAACCATATCAAAATATTTTGGTCATACATTAATGCAATTCATTTTGTCTAAATAGATGAAATGTCAGTTGAAATATGAATAACAGTCGTTTTTTTTAACATTTTTAAAGTGTTATTCCAAACTTAGGAAAGAAAAATACTTATTTAGAAGACATAAAGATTTGAACGTAATCGATCCAGGACCAGGTCGGTTTCCAGGAGGCGCGGGCTGGAATCCCGCTACGTTCAATTTTTATACGTCTTCTAAATAAGTATTAACAGAAGTTTTAATTATTTAACTACATAGTAATATAATTTATTTTTTATGGAAAACGTCACACATTTTCACGTTCACGGTCACAGTCTAACCAAAAAAAAAGCGGATAAGAGATTTTTTTATAATATTATTCGATGCACTGTCATATTTATTGTTGGTTATAAAACTATTTGTGATTCATACATTAAATTGTTTGTGGTGATGTGAATAATGCAATGTTTAGACAGTAAACTGGGAACTAACAGTCATAAGGAAAATCTATTATAAGATCTAATTATACCTGCTGTTACGTATTTAATTATTAAGATTTTTAATTTTATACAATAGGTACAGTTAAAGTTAAAAAAAATCAAATCAACTTCACGCTGTATCCTGTTCTTAGGGTAGGCCTCTGCCTAGTGTAGGTATAAGCCTACCCTATGTGCTATATATATACCCTTGTTAATATATCTACTCTGTTTCCACTTTCCGCCGATTTTGTCAAGGGTGGATTTGCGGATTTTAGGGATTTTGCGTGTTGAGTCGCGGAACCCAACGCCAGACTTGTGCCTTGATGCCAGAGCTAATAATGAATGAAAAATATGGAAATATTGACAAATAATAATTCATTTCCTCGAATGGGGATTGAACCCACAACCGTCGCGTTACAGTCAAACCCCTCTGTCTCTGCGCCATGACGGCCTCACATATTAAATTTTAATTATACTTGCTATTACGTTTTTAATTCTTGTTAAGGTAGTTAACGGCATGGTTAATGTTTGTTTGAGGGATTTTTTTTTTCATAGTGACTTAGGTTTACTAATGTAAAAAAAAATATTAAAATGTAATTCTAAACTTAGAAAAGATACATCTAAAAATATCATGCATAATATTTTTAGATGTATCTTTTCAGACATTTGCATGACAAATCTTTCTAGTTATAGAAATTTGAAGAGAAGCCTTAAATATATTCTATGTTTTCTAAATTAGGATATAATTAATAATGTACAGGTTGAGGTACAGAGAAGAGTTAACAATTAAAAAAAATATTGCAATACGATTAATTAAAAAACACATTATACGTTACCTATTGATTTATTCACATAAAGCCTTTTTTCTTAAAAAAATATATGTGAAAAATCTTTTTTTTTAAGAATTTTTATATAGAATTCAACTGAAATAACTCAAAGTACTTTTTTTAATGAGATTTGTTAAGTATATTTGAGGACACGTCATTCGTTTCATTTATACATAAAAAAAATCTATCTAGAAAAAAAAATTTTTTTTTGGCCCACCCTAATTAAAGTACATACAATAAATCGTTTTATAATTTTTAAACATTTTTTAAGTGTTATTCCACACTTAGGAAAGAAATACTCACTTAGAAAACGTATAAAAATTGAACGTAGCGGGAGTCTCAATAAGTAGTTTCTTCATATCAGTGCATTACCCTTATGTACATTATTAGACGATAATCGATAGCGTCATCAATTTGCGGTTCTGTCCGTTTGCTAAGTGATGCTCATTCTCTCGTTTTCTCTGAAAATTAAGTTAGTAAATAAATAAATATGTTAAAAATATACAGGCCGGTCGCAGCGCAGCGGCATAAGCGTGTGACTGTAAGCGCGATAGGTTGTGGGTTCGATTCCCACTAAGGGAATTTAAATATTTTGTATTTTCATTTCTTCCGTTGAGTTCCGTCACGCAACACGCAATACCTTCAGAACTCGAGAACAGAGTGTCTTTACACTTTTCTCTGCTCACCCTGCTGTGTGAATAATACAGCGTGAAGCGAAAAAAAAAACAATAATATGTAGATACTCGAGCACCATTATAGCGTAAGCGCATAGGATTGATTGTAAATATTAAGGTGCGACGTTGAGTTACGCCATAGCACATCGGACATGCAATGTGTGTGGGGAAAAAAGAGCTATCGTAAAATATGTTTTCTGTTGCTTGAATAATAATACATGCTTAATATTAATGTAACAGGTTAGAATACGATCAATTTTATTTATTTAACAGGCCAGTGTATGTTAAATAAATAATTTTATTTATTAATATACATATATTGTTATAAATAGGATATAGGTCAAGCAACTTAATGGATAAGTTTATTTAACGATATCTAAGAAGTTCCATTAACAATGTTTTTGATAATTACAATGTATTTGTTCTTTTAAACTTATCTAAGCGTCTATTTAAAATATTTACTTAAATTATATTTCCATTTCTTTGCTCTGGTGTCGAGGCAAAGCGCGGCGTTGAGTTCTGCCACTCAACACGCAAGACTTCCAGAATCCGGCAGAAAGTGGGGAACGGAGTGTCTTAACACTAGGTTCCCTCTGCCAACCCTGCTGTGTGCGGGATACAGGTTGAAGCTGATTTATTTGATTTATTTATTTTATATTAAAAAGGGTTTTAAAATAATTGCAATGTAATTGTTCTTTCAAGCTCATCTAAGCATCTATTTACAGATGTGAATCAAATAAAATCAATACATAGTAATTGGTACAAGGACAGGATACTAACTAGGCGAATAGATTATTTATCTATCATAGGATATAGAGTACAATTTACGTGTATTATATGATGGAAATATGAAAGAGAGAGAGAGAGAGAATCTTTTTTTTTATTCGATCTAAAAAAATTACGTAATCTTTATATCTTTATAGTGACTAGCTTTTCAGGAATAATGGCAAAAAAAAATGAATAAACATGGCCTTTAAACCTGCTTCATATATACTTAACTTAATTTTTAAACTTAATGTAAATTTTTTTATGTGATTAAAATATGATCTATAGTAGATTATTTATTATAATATGAATCGTAGAATTTAAATACATCATTTATATTCATCTATCATTTGTTTTAAAATCACAATAAACATTACTTTAAAAGTATTTTCATTTTCTTTCATCTTTCTACATCGTAGGAGTATCTTTTATATTACTCATTTGCTTTTAGACAGTTTGTAATATTACTAATTATATAAATGTAAAGACAATGCCCGTTCGATGAAATGCTTATATTCAACTTATTTTCGTTTCTCCGTTCTAATAAAACAAAGCTTGGCGTTGAGTTGCGTCACTCAACAAGCTATGTCTCGGACGTGGGCGGAGAGTGGAGAAAATACTATCTTAACACTATTATATAAAGTAACCGTCGTATAGAAGCGTAGCAACTAACTTTACAGGGACAATGGCAGCGATGCATCCACTCGTCCGGCGGAAGAGTGTGGATGTGGGGAGCCAGTCCAAGATGTCAACGTTAACAATATCAAACCCACGGCCAACCACTGCTCGTGAGTAGGACCCACATAGGTTTATGAATATGTAAAAACGTAGCCATTTCATGATATTTCCGTATGAAATATTTGGGATTTGTTCATAATTACCAATTCATTTCGTAAGAATATTTTTTTATACTCGTGGAGTTGTTAAGTTAAAATTAAGTGTTAAGTTAAATGTCACTGTTAAAGCCAATCCGCCATTTTGCTTTTCCAAAAACGGTTTTACATAAGTAATAGGTTTATTATCTGTGCATCAATGTGAGCTAGCTAGCTTAGAAACTTATTTTATTTTGGGCCTTTATCTCTATAAAAAAAAAATCTTTATAAAAAAAGTGATATAAAATATAATATTTTAATAATAACACTATTATTATATTCAGCGATTATTTTAATCAATTAATATTTTATTTTTAAATGAATAAATCCTATTTTGTAAAATATATTCTAATTTACGTCTAACACATTAACAGCAATAGTTTATATAGAAAATTGCACTCGTGATTGTTCTTGGGCTATGAAGCGTGTTTTACATTTTCACAGATCGTGTTTATAAAAACATAATGCACAATGCACATTGAAATCAGCTTGTACGCACTTAAAAGAGCACCATTTTATTATTTTATGTTATAATTTCTTTTGTAATATTTATAATTTGTTATCATTAGTTTTTTAATATAAAATTATGTTTTTTTTTATTAGAAAACCGTACGGATTTTTTATAACGCAAGCTTAAGTTAGATTTATCTATAAGTTTATTAGAAAATGTCAAAGCATTTGGCGGGAAATAAGAACTTTGGGGTTGTAATTATTAGAAACTTGATAAAAATGTTTGTGGAACAAGAATATATTTGTTCGTTTTTCATTATTAAGCGTGCGATACATGCCTTAATTATTTAATTACTGTAATACAGCCAAAAAATATATAAAATTATTGCCAAGAATATTTAAATATTATTGGCTTGCCATTTTTAATAACTATGAGTAGCTTAGTTATAGAGACTGCGGCCCACCCGGGGGAATCATACTAGGTAAATGGACAAAATAATTAAACAAATTTTAACGTTGACAATAATTAATTAGAGGTCAGTCATGGCGCAGGGGCACAAAGTGTGACTGTAAAACCGACTGGTTGTGGGATCGATCTACAATTTATATTTCCGTTCCTTCGCACTGATGTCGATGCAAAGCGCAGCGTTGAGTTCTGTCACTCAACACGCAATGCCACCAGAATTCGGCAGAAAGTGGGGAACGGAGTGTCAACACTAGGTTCCATGTGCCTACCTTGCTGTGTGCGGGATATAGCGTGAAGCTGATTTTATTTTATTTCATAATTAATTAGTATTGTCTAACATCAATGTTAAATAAAATTTTTAATAGTTTACAAACAAATGATATAATTTTACAGTATGGAAATAGAAATTAATGCTGTTACTACAATGATATTAGTATTTTTTTTTTTTTAAATCGCGGTACAATAAGTGTAATATCCGCTTATGTCATCTCGTTTAAGATTAGATAAGTGGTGATTAAACAGACGCAAATAAAGCATATAACTTTATTCTTTCATTACCATATGAATTTAAACAAATAGGCCTTTATATGGATAGTACAATAAGGTTGTATACATGTATGTTTATTAAAAATATGCCTTTCTTAATATAAATATTTATTTTCTTTTGTTTTACATATTGTTTCGTAATTTCTATTGTTAGTACTATAAATACTAACATAGGGTTATTGACATGTCCGCTTTGTTGGTCCCTTAGGCGAGGTGTGGTGGTAATTGTAATATGAAAATATGGGGTTGAATGTGGTTCGTTGATTAATTGGGTCTACGCATGTCTAAATTTCTTGAAACTTTTTTCTTTTCGGATTTTTTTTTATTGTTTGTATGAAATTATATAATAGGTTTTAATTTGTAAATTATTAACAAGCAATTGTTGAAAGTTATAGTTATATTACAATATATGGAATGGGATATTTCTAAGTTCCATCCCCACTCGGTGGATATCCGTATTAAAAATATATTTCGTATTATTGTCTCGGTCGGGTTAGACAAAGTGCAGCGTTAAGCTCCGACATCCTAATGTTTCTAAAATAGATGTGTAATTGAAAACAGAAGGATTTGTTAATATTACTTATATCAAAAATATGAAAATTTGACAAAGTTTTCTTATATTCAGGATCGTAATGGGCGGTATACTAAATAACCCATCGTTGACCTTCAACGACGGTGTGAGGTCAGTCGACTTTGTGCTAGTATGGGAATCGGGGAAGGACAATGCGATCACACCAGAGGCGTACGCGCACAGAGAGATATTCGAGCAGAATTTGGAAAACGAGGGCTTGCAACTTGAGAAGGAAGCTCCTGAGAATTTACATGGATTGCATTTTATAAAGGTTAGTTATTTACAGTTTTTTAAATTGTAATAAATTATTTTATTATTGGGGCCATCACGCGGGTTAGGAGTTCGGTAAGGCCTTTTAGATGAATGATTTTTACCTCATTGCTCTGAAAGTACAGTGCGGTTGAGTTCCGCCACTTTTATACTATAGTAAGAATTATTTAAAAATATATGCAAAAATACATATGGAGTTGAATTGTAAATTTTATTCTATCCTAAATTATTTTTCCATATTACACAGACAGTACAGCGATGAATCAATACGTAACTGTCGTTCATTTTACAGTTATATGCACGTTTTTATAAATTTTTGCTTTTATGAGGCCAATCGTGGCGCAGGGGCACAAAGTGTGACTGTAAAAGCGACTGGTTGCGGGTTCGATCCCTACTCGAGGAAATGAAATATTTATTTAAATTTATATTTCCCTTACTTCGCTCTGGTTTCAAAGCTAAGCGCGGCGTTGAATTCCGCCACTCAACACGCAATGCTTCCAGAATTCGACGGAAAATGGGGAACGGAGTGTCTACACACTAGGTTCCCTCTGCCTATCCTGCTGTGTGCTGTGTGCGGGATATAGTGTGAAGCTGATTTATTTATTTTGATTTTGCTCGAGTAGTGGCTTGACTTCGCAATCGATTTGAGCAATGGCAGCTACTTTTCTCATATTAATTGCTCTACAATGGTAATATATATAAAAAAAATAAATTACATTTTCAGATCCACGCGCCATTAGCAGTTTTGAAAGATTACAGCGAGGTATTAAAACTTAGGATGCCAATGAAGGTAAGTTTGTATTTTTATTATTATTAAATTTATTAAAAAAAATGTGTTAATTTTTGGGTATCAGTTTAAATTAGATTTTCGACATGATTGTGTCTGTCTTTAAGTGGCTGTAGAATGTTTGTTAATATACCTAAGAGGCTGATTTAGAAAAGCTTTTATTTACAAATTTAGCTTTTATTTTTACTTTATCTGTTTATTATAATTATTTACTTTTTAATTTATATTTATATTTTTTTAGTTATATATTTGTGTATTTATCACCCTTTTATTGTATTGTTTGTGTTTGATCGCACATTGTTATAATTATTTAGTTTAAATAAAGTATTTATACAATAAATAAAAATAAAATAATAATTTTAAAGTTTATATGCAAAATAAAATTGACTTAAAAGTTATCTGTCAAATATTATAAAATTAAAAAAACCGATTGGCAATTTAAACTTGGGTGTATAAAAACAGCTTATTACACTATAAGCCCTCGTCAAAAAAAGCAAAAAGAAATATCAAAATGAAATCGAGAGACAGTGGGGCAATAGGTAACACAATTGTAGTGGGTTCAATTCCCATTAGAGGCATTGATTTTGAATTGTCTTATTTCTGAGCCCTGGCATGACAAGCGTCACGTTGGATTCCGCAAAGCAATATTTCATAAATACACTCAAAGTGGAGAACAGAGTGTCCTATCATTAAGTTCCGTCTGTCTACCCTGCTATGTGCGGGATACAGCGTGAAGCCAAAATAAAAATATACTCGTATATTCGTAGGAATGCAGTAAAATAAGAAAAGGTGGGAAAACGAACGCTATACTGAACGCTGCGATGTATATGTCTAAGGTATGCGGCTGTCGTGACTGCGGACGTACTGCTTCGCTAATAATATAGCTTTGGTTTTTAAGGGACTTTCCTTTGTGGACATACAGACGTAAAATGTTTTCTTTTTATGTATATTTATACGTATGTAAGGAGTTTTTTTTTTATTTTCGCGTCCTTAATGAATATTTCTCTTCTTGAATATTTTGGATTGAACAAAGAAGGCTCGTTTTAGAAATATTTAAAATAAAATACAATTTTAGGTGCATCTGCCCCTATTTTCCACTCCCGTTTTAGTTAGTAAGCGTTACTTAGCGCCAAATAACGCCGGTATTTATGAATAGCTCTCAACTCTGAGATCGATATGGAAATGCTGTTTTCATAGATTTTATAGATATATATAAAAATTATAAATGATGAATGAAAACGGCATCTCAAGATCGATCTCAAAGTTGAGACCTGTTTATAAATACGGGCTAAATGCATAAGAATCATTTACGTTGGCTATTCCTTTATCAATTATTCAGTATTATATCAAATTAAATGTTTTTCGGTTTCGTTACTAGACTTGATGATTGATTGATGTCTTATTATTATGAAAAAAAAATGATAAAAATTATTGCAAATGATAAAGTATATCGTTAACTGTAAGCAAAGTATTAGGTACTTTAATTTTATTGAATTCTGTCGACTTTTTATATATAATTATTTATTTAAAAAAAATTATGGCCTTGTGTTATTTGTTGTAACTTTTTAATAATATAAATGTGAAAGTTTGAGAAGATGGATGTTTGTTTTACTTTTAAGTAAAAACTACCGAACGGATTTAAATAAAACTTTACAGTAATATATTATATATCAAAATACATCTGAGTTTTGTATAATTTGGCTATAATGAGCTTAGCAGATGAAACTGCGTACAAGTCGCCAGTAGGTATATAAAATAAAAAAAATATACTCTGTATGTCTTCAAATGCGGTAAAATTTTGCTGTAAGAATCGCTATATTAACATGGGATTTTTTATATAACAATAATATTATGTGATTGGTGATGGTACTCACTAAATATCTTATCATATAAATAATATTTATAACATAAAAATAACAATTAAAAAAAACATCTTTTTGTTATTTTTTGGTTAATTCGTCTCGTTCTTATTATTTTTTTATAGATATTGTGATGCAGTAGTGGTGTTTAGTGCATGTTTATCCAAATTTTTCTCAAATAATTTCCGTTTTAATAAGTTTTTTTTCAATGTTTTTTAAAAATATATAGATTTAGAAGTAAAAAAAACTAGTAAAATAGACATTAACTTATTTAACTAACTTGTTATAGCTGAGTAAAGTGTTTGTAAGTAGCCTTACTCGATTTCCATTCCATTCCAATTAACCTAGATGTAATTTTGCTTGAGCAGCCAGTAATAATTACTAAAAAAAGTAGAAAAAGACCTAGTCTGTATTACATGCATGATTGGTATATATATTAATAATATTTTAGTTAATTTCATTTAAACAAGGTACCCTGATCCTTAGAGAATCTCAAGTATAATTTTAACATTAGTATTTTTTTTAAAAGTACGAAACGTAGTGTTCGAAGCTGCCATATCACTAGAGGTATATGTAAAAAAACTAAATAAAAGCAAATTAAAAAGTTTATTTGACACTTCTTATGATTTAATTATTTATATTGATTTTGTATTTATTATATTTCCAAATATTTCTTGCGTGCAAGTGTTTTGTTAATAACATTTTATAATGTGTGCTTTTATGTGTATAATGTTGCTAATGTGTCAGGCTACTAAATACTTTTGGAGTAGATGTATGTGTAGATGTTCGTATTTGTGCCATGTTTTTTAGAAAAAAAAAATCATTCACACAAATATAGCATGATTAAAAACTGGACAAGCCAGGGTTCCAAAAATTGGAGGTCTCGAGCTTTTTCTGAAATTGAGGCTTAGCTTAGCCAGAGCCCTTTCATCTGATACCTCACTTGAACTAGCGGCTTTAATACCAAATTTTAGTTTTACTACAATTGTATAGTTTCAATGTAGATGCTAGCTGCTAAATTTCATAACTAGGTTAACCGGAAGTACCCAATTAATTCTGATTTCCTTTATAGTGTCTAAATATGCGTTTTTTGCTTTAGAAACGGCCATATCTTTATTTAAGTAAATGTAGAAATACGTTTATTTTAGGTAATCATGGGGCCATGGGGGTATATAATTTGAATTTCTCGATATCTCCAAGCGGTTCTGAGATAAAGGCTCTTGACACACAGACAGACAGACGGATATAGACATTAATTTTACATAAGATCATGGGATTACATTAGTCACACATTAATACATACGAATTTACTAATGAAATAATTTATCAATTTTCTATAATTATCGATTCAATTTATAATATTATATTATAATTATGCTTCCAGTTTACAGCTTTAAAGGATGTACACGAAAAAACAAATAGTTTTTTGGACAAAATGGAGGAATGTTGGAATCAAGTTATGTCTAAAATAAGAGTTGACCCCGCCATGTTCCCTGAGAGGAAACATAGATTGACAGCGATATATTCTAAGGATAAAGAATATTTGTAAGTATGACTGCAATGGAGACTAGGTGAAATGATTTATTTATTCATTATTCAAAATATGTAAAAAAAAATTTAAAAATCGTAATCTTTTTGTAACCTAGTCTTCATTTTTTTTATCTCTGATATATTGATAACGGGATTCCCTGAAGTGACATAACTAAAATGTAGGAAGATGTTGGTCGAAGATTATTAATACTTTTTTTTTGGTGATTTTGGTACTAATTATTTTTCTTTCCTAAATGTGGAATAACAATTTAAAAATGTAAGAAATATAAGTTTCAATATCATCAGCTTCTTTTTAAATAAAACACAAGTAGGTTGCGTCACGTCTTCAGTGTTTTTTTGCGCCATTATTATTTTTATTTATGGATAACACGAGAATTCACAAGGAATTATTCATATATTTTTTTTATTAACTTTATTATTGTAATTTGATAGTAACATAATTTTTTGAAGTTTCTTCGAATTAAAACCTGCTAAAAACTATTTAATATGAAAATTATATATTAATTTCATCTTTTTTTTCCACTTTATCAAGATAACTCAATATTTTATTCCATTTCCACAGATTCGATACATCAGCGGAATGTTTTTGGACGCCATCGATACGTTCGCGTATAGTTCAGTTTATTTTGGACAGAAAAAAGTTCTCTAGGGCGGCCAGTGACGACTTCGCGTTTGGAATAGCACGCCTAATAGCTAACAATACCTATAGTGCGGCTTATCCTTTACATGATGTGAGTATATAGAATTTAACTAACTTGCTTAGCGTTGGTTCCAAGTGAAGGTTGTGGGTTCGATTTCTTGTTCGGGTTGTAGGCTAAATTTCACGCTTTCATAAGATTTGATTTCGGGCTGATGTTAGTGTCTTCGTTAATATTAGTCTTTCCTTCAATAACTTGAGAATAGAGTGTGAATTTGAACTTTTTTATTAAACTTGTTTGTGGGTTTGTTTTTTTATGGTTTGATTCTTGACTGACTATTTTAATATATGTATAATAATTTACAGGGTGATCTCAAAACTCCAGGTTCAATGCGACACTTGCTCTATACTGAATGGGCGAGCGTCTCTAAATGTCTCAAATATCAGCCTTTAGATTATGTTAAAGACTATTTTGGCGTTAAAATTGGTGAGTTTTATTAGTATTTATAAATAAAATTTATGATCTCAATTAAAAAACATGACTTGCATAAATAGTTGCCAGTTTTTATAATTTAAAAAATAATACTTTGGTATAGTTTAACAATTGAGAAATATGTACTACAAATTGTTTTTAAAAATTTTCTCCAGTGACTCGTAAATAGACGAGTTGTAATAACACTTCGATAATCGAGGTCATTATTATCATAATTGAATATTGACTTAAATTTATATTACCATTTTTTCGCTCTGGTGTCGAGGTTAAGCGCGGCGTTGAGTTCTGCCACTCAACACGCAATGCCTCCAGAATTCGGCAGAAAGTGGGGAACGGAGTGTCTTAACACTAAGTTCCCTCTGCCTACCCTGCTGTGTGCAGGATACAGCGTGAAGCTGATTTGATTTTTTTTATTTATTATTATCATAATATTATTTTTACTTATTATTGGCTACCGTACTGCAATAGGACGGCTACTTACTGTAAATATGTTGCTTGCAGGTTAAACGCCACTCTAAGGTTCTAGAGTTCTTCTGCATTTATCTTAGTTGTATTAATAAATATAGTTTTCTTCCAGGTTTATATTTCGCATGGCTTGGTTTTTACACTCATATGTTGATTCCGGCGTCTCTAGTTGGTCTCATTTGTGTTATATACTCAGCGGCCACTGTGTTCCAAAATAAACCTAGGTGAGGATTTTTTTTTTATAAAAATAAAATTCAGCTTCACGCTGTATCCCTCACACAGCAGGGTAGGCAGAGGGAAACTAGTGTTAAGACACTCCATTCCCCACTTTCCGCCTAAATCTGGAGGTATTGCGTTTTGCCTCGACACCAGAGCGAAGAATTATTTTTTTTATATAAGTATAACTATTTGCAATCAGTATTTAATACTATAATCAAATGAGGTGTACTAGAGCGAAGAAATGAAAATATAAATTTAAATAAATATTTCCTCGAGTGGGGATCGAACTCACAACCAGTCGGTTTTGCAGTCACACTTTGTGCCTCTGCGCCACGACTGGCCTTTTGTAAAAAAAGTTATAGTACATAGTATTTTTAATGATGAAGAAAATCTTAAATAAAATGTTGTATTTGGATTAATGTAAATGTATGTTACATTGTCCGTGTCTTAAATATTTATCATCTAGGCCGTCGTGGCGTAGTGGCATAGCGTGTGACTAAAGTGGTTAGAGGGAATGGATACAATATTTTAATTTTCTCAGGTAACAAAACAAAGCACTTAGTAAAATTATGTCTTTCAAAATGCAATGTTTCGAATATTCTGTGAAGTTAAAAATAATATTTGTTATTATCAAATATCGCTATCGTCAATAGAGTATGGAAGTTTTAATACTATTACTATATAGATATCAAACTAGAAATATGTATATATATAACAGTATGAATAAGAGAGAAAAGAACATTTATTTTAAACGCATAAATATGTTTTTCTACGTTTATTATTCGAGATATAGAAACTATTAAAGTATTTTCTTTTGCATTGAAATTAAAAAAATAAATTAAATTAGCTTCACGCTGTATCCCGCACACAGCAGGGTAGGCAGAGGGAACCCAGTGAAACACACTCCCGTTCCCCACTTTCTGCCGAATTCTGGAGGCACTGCGTGTTAAGTGGCAGAACTAAACGCCGAGCTTTGCCTCGACACCAGAGCGAAGAAATGGAAATATAAATTTAAGTAAATATTTCATCTCCTCGAGTGGGGATCGAACCCACAACCAGTCGGTTTTTCTGTCACACTTTGTGCCGCTGCGCCACGACCGGCCTAATCTAAATTTAAATTTAATATAAATTTTCTTTTGCAGTGAAGATATATGCAATTACAACTCATCAATAAAAATGTGTCCCCAATGTGATTATTATTGCGATTTCTGGGATTTGAGGGCGACATGTCTACAGTCGCGGATAACTTACCTCTTTGACAACCCAACTACTGTGTTTTTTGCTATATTTATGAGTTTTTGGGGTATGTATAATTAATATGTGATAATATTTATTAATATAGTATATCGTATCTACTAGTGATTCACCGGCGGCTTCGTCGGCTTAGACTTTTTCATATACAGAGTGTATTTATCACTTTCAGTAAGGGCATATTTTTAACTACTCTGTAAAAGCCTCAAAAGATTTAGCCATAAATATAATAGAAGTTGAGTGTCTTAACTTTAGGTTCCCTCTGTCTACCCTGCTGTGTGCGGGATGCAGCGTGAAGCTGATTTTAAACGTATTTAGTATAAGTATTTTAATTTTTCTCTTTTAAGTTTAGATATAAAAAGTCTGCATATATTCGCACATAAATACATTCTAGTGAAATAGAAGTAATAATATAATAAAACAGTTAATAATAACAAATTAATTGTTATATTTTTTTACAGCTGCCTGTTTTCTGGAACTATGGAAGAGATATTCAGCGGAGATGACGCACCGGTGGGATTTAACTGGTTTTGACGTGTATGAAGAACATCCGAGGCCGCAGTATTTGGCGAGGTTAGCTCACGTTAAGAGGACACAGGTTAGTAGTCTAGAATGTTTCTATATTCATCTACCATTAGAAACGGAAAGAAATATACTTGATATTTGTAATAGTAAAAATTTTATTGTAGCGGGAGTCGAACCTGTCACTCTTGGAAACCGTCCAAACGCTCGAGCAAATTAAAACGTGCCAGTAAAATAAAAAAATAAGTTTTTTTTTTTTTTTTTTTTCATTTATTTATGTACCACACAAAAAAGAAAGTACAGAAATCATATAACAAACAGAAATAATGTGTACAAAGG
>JAJHJA010000625.1:5000-12500 GCA_021202915.1 Heliconius himera
ACGCCAGCCCTGGTGTTCGACTCGATCAGGAACGTTACATCATCGGCGTACGCGACCAGATGCACTCCCTCCGGGTATGGCAGTCGAAGCAGGTCGTCCATCAGTAAGTTCCACAGAGAGGGTCCCAAAACTGAGCCCTGCGGGCAGCCCATAGTCGCCGTCTTCCACACCACTCTTTCGCCGACGTGGAGACCTATGCGCCTGTTGACAAAGTAGCTAGTCAACATGCGATAGATATTCGGCGGACATCCCCTAGACTTAGCCTTGACCAAAATCATTGGCCACCAGGCGTTATCGAACGCACCGGAGATGTCCAGGAATATGGCCTGTACATATTTCCTTTTACTGTTAGCCACAACCTCCTGAAGGGAGCGAAGGGCCGTCAAAGTTGACTTACCCTTGGTGAAGCCGTGCTGGCAGACGGATATATCTCGTGTTAGCGCCGGGGCGCACACGAGAATAATTCGCTCCAGAATTTTGCCCAAAACGGAGAGCAGTGTAATGGGGCGATATGCTTTAGGATCGGTGAGCGGCCTGCCATTGCCTTTCGGCAGGACAAGCAGCCTACCGTCCTTCCACACCTCGGGAAAAACACCTTCCCCCACACATAGTTCGAAAATACGCGTCAGCTCGGAGCCAGCTGATTGCCACACATGTTTTACCATGCGGGCAGTGATCCCATCGGTACCCGGTGCTGTGTTTGGAAGATCCTTGACTATCCTCTCCAGATCTCTGTACGATGGTGGTAGCGCGTCAGCACCAGCGGGAGTACAGGCTGCCAACAAACGGACCTGACGATGGTAGATCGTGTCCGAGGACGCATTATCGTCAGGGCAAAGTGACCGCACCATGTTGTGCATAGCAGACTCTGTGTCTCCCGCATGTCCTTCCGCGAGCTTGATGCCGTAGATAACGTTAGGGGGAGGTCTCAGCCTCCCGCAAGCGGCTCTGTAGGCTAGTCCCCACGGATCGTGGTTGCCTGTGTTTGCAAGCTCACGAAAAAAGTCCATCTGCGCACTCACCATCGCACACCTATACTTCCTGCGGTGAGAGTGGAATCTCGACCTTGCAATCTCTTCCACGGCCTCAACCCCTCTCTTCCTAACCGACTGCCACATTTTGCGTAAGCGATTATTTTTCTTGCGCATAGAGTCCAATGTGGGGGTCCACCATTCATATCCTCTGCTACGCTTTCCTTCCGCACGCATACCCAAACATTCCATAGCCGTTCGCGTTACAATGTTTGTAAATTCCTTGCATACCTCACTCGCCGATTTCGTCCAGTCTATGCGCCCTACTCTATAGTGGATCACCGATTGAAAGCGATCCCAGTCCACACCACGCTCCCGAAACCTGAGTGGTCCCTCCAGGGCGTCCACTCTGGCACTCATCTTGTTACTGCGCTCCTGCATGTTAAATATGAGTAGGCGGTGGTCACTCGAGCTTGCCTCAGTGTCAACCCGCCAGTCAGTCAGGCGCACACCCCCGGACGTTAGTGTAACGTCTATAAAAGACTCTCCATTGGCTGTGCTGAAGGTGGGTGGCTCGCCCGGTTTGTTCTCCACCTGAAGGCCTCTGCTGGAGATGAAAGCCTCCATTTCCTCTCTTCGCTGGGTGACTGCGCTCCCCCGACCGATGTAATGTCGGGGAAGGGAGTGCCACATCGGGGAGTGCGTATTTGCGTCGACGCCTATGACGACACGTTGTCCTTTGAGTGCTTCCAATACTCGCCCAAGATGTTCTAAGTGGGGGCCAATGTTATGAGAGTATTGGAAGTATGCGCTCACCGCGTAGATAGAGAGCGCTGGTGGGGTCAGGCACACGTGAACCACCATGCAGTGGCTGGAGCACAAGTCTTCCCGCACCGAGCAGGCGACATCCTTCCTACCCAAGTAGATGGCTGCCTCGCTGCAATCCCCTGTTGGCAGCAGCAGTCCACTTACGACATTTGCGCAGCCCTTTTCTACGTATGGCTCTTGCAGTAGCACCAGGTCGAGCGCAAGTTCGGTAGCTATTGCCGGGAGCTCCATTGTGGCTGCCATTGAACCTTGCAGGTTTAGCTGCCCGAACCTGATACCAGCAACGTTGTTAGCCATAGTTTATTCTTTGGAGCTCCCGGTCCTCAGCATGACGTCGTGCAGGGCAGTCTCGTGCATTGGTGACATGGCTCCCCGCTTCTTTCTTATTAAATTTCCTGCATGTTGCGCAGCATGTATGCTCGGCTTTGCATTCATCCTTTTTGTGCCCCTCCTCACCACACCGCCCGCAGGTCATCGACTTGGACCTGCAGTATTTTTCAGGGTGGCCAAACTGTTGGCACTTACGGCAGCATGTAACTCCAACATAGTCTGTGACCTCTACTACCTCCCATCCGATGTAAACCCGACCGATATTGACCAGGTGCTTGCGTAGCGGCGCAGACGCTTGGCATATCCACACGCACCTATTCCCCGCTCTTTGCCTCCTGAATAGGGGCTTCAGCTCCTTTTGCAAGGACGGCAGTGTCCATTCGGACTCCTCCAGATTTTGCTCGTACAGATTCTCAATTATTTCCTCGAAGTTCGCCGTCTGCTCAGCTCCGGAGAGGGAGATGAGCGGCAGTCTATCCTTCGGCTCCATTGTGCGCAGCGTGGGAGGGATGGCCCTTTTTAGCGCCTCTGCCGCTTTGGCCGACCCTGTTTGCACTATCACCCCCCCATTGCCGCATGGTCTGATGCTACTAATTGTTATGCCAATCTTTGCAGGCTGGACGGCTGTCTTTAGTACCAGCTTGGTGTCCGCTGCCGTTTTCAGTTTTTCTCTTTGGTCTTCGGCTGGGTACACAGCTACCGATGGTCCCTGGCGAACCGGTACTGCTCTGGCCTCTTGACTCTTACCCAGCTTCAATGTGTTGGCGTAGGTTGATTGCGCCATCTGTGGAGGGGGAGCGCCAGCAATGGGTGATGGCACTGTTCTGCGCAACTCCTCCAGCTTCCTCTCTGCTGCCGCGGCCCTGGCTACGAGTAGCCCAACAATGGCAGTAAGTCGCTCCGTATTGGCTCCGATGTTGGCTATCTCGTCCTTGTTAAGTTTGGACGTCTTCGATCTCACGGCTTCCATAATGCCCCGAGTATGGAGGGTTGCCGTGCCCAGCACCGACTCCAGTGGCGCCTCCGTTAGCGGATCCAGCAACAAATCCGACGATAAAGAAGATGCAGCTGACGCCACATCTGCACCAGCCACAGCAAGCTGTCGCCTCTTCACCTGTTCCTGCTGCACCTGATCAGGCGAAGTCAGTGGCCTCTTATCCTGCCTTCCTGTTGTAGGCATGGGCTGGTCCGTTTGCGCCTGCACAACAGGCTCACCTGATTGGCTAATCCTGGGCATGGGCGAGGCCTGATCTTGCGACCGCCCTGTCTTGGCTCGACCCAGATCCACCAATGACGCCGATGGGGCGTGGCCTATTGGCGCACCCACCGGAGTGCTAAACCCCTTCGGAGGCGTACGCCTTATTCCGCCTCTCGAGAATGGCGACGCAATGCCTCTCTCACGCAGGAGCCTCTCCTCCTCTTCGATCTCGCTCACCACTTTTGCCTCATTGACCTCTTCACCACTTTCCCGCTCCATGTCCTTCTGCTAATTACCACTTAAAACATCAAACACTCTTAGATATCTGCAATGGCAACACAGAGAGAATTGTTTATGAGTTACCAATTACGCTGGCAACACTGCCACCAATGACAGAGTAATTACTCCTGAGAAGGGGGTGCTGGCAACCCTGGCACCACAGACTGACTACGGGTGTCAGCTGTCACAATTGTCAAAAAAGGTTCCACTTGTCACTCCACAGACTGACCACAAACACCAATGTCAGTTGTCACTATACAGTTTTGACAGCTGTCAATATTGTCTGTAACACAGCACGTGCAATCATTGTCACATTGGTCCACATGGTTAACATAACCTTAAAATTATCTTGAAACGGCACTAACCTGGTTCTGGACCGCTTTCTCCTTACATAGAAAGTTGCGCACACGCCGCGTACTTGCCTGCGTGGGCGGATGCCCCAAAAAACCGCCTCCGCACAATCCACAGCACAAATACACCACAAAAACTACGTGTCACTATCACCAACGACTTATAAGCTCACTTAAAATTAAAACTGTGTCACTATCACCACGTAGTACATGTATTGATATATCCTATAACAGGAAAATGCACTAGGAAAAACTCTCAGGTCCGGAAATTCGGGAAAAACTCGCGAAAAACCACACAAAAGAGCGGAGCTGCGCGCACACGTCCGTCACCTACGAATGTCGGCGACGAGTCTTCGTCGCCGACATTCGTAGGTGACGGACGTGTGCGCGCAGCTCCGCTCTTTTGTGTGGTTTTTCGCGAGTTTTTCCCGAATTTCCGGACCTGAGAGTTTTTCCTAGTGCATTTTCCTGTTATAGGATATATCAATACATGTACTACGTGGTGATAGTGACACAGTTTTAATTTTAAGTGAGCTTATAAGTCGTTGGTGATAGTGACACGTAGTTTTTGTGGTGTATTTGTGCTGTGGATTGTGCGGAGGCGGTTTTTTGGGGCATCCGCCCACGCAGGCAAGTACGCGGCGTGTGCGCAACTTTCTATGTAAGGAGAAAGCGGTCCAGAACCAGGTTAGTGCCGTTTCAAGATAATTTTAAGGTTATGTTAACCATGTGGACCAATGTGACAATGATTGCACGTGCTGTGTTATAGACAATATTGACAGCTGTCAAAACTGTATAGTGACAACTGACATTGGTGTTTGTGGTCAGTCTGTGGAGTGACAAGTGGAACCTTTTTTGACAATTGTGACAGCTGACACCCGTAGTCAGTCTGTGGTGCCAGGGTTGCCAGCACCCCCTTCTCAGGAGTAATTACTCTGTCATTGGTGGCAGTGTTGCCAGCGTAATTGGTAACTCATAAACAATTCTCTCTGTGTTGCCATTGCAGATATCTGAGAGTGTTTGATGTTTTAAGTGGTATTTAGCAGAAGGACATGGAGCGGGAAAGTGGTGAAGAGGTCAATGAGGCAAAAGTGGTGAGCGAGATCGAAGAGGAGGAGAGGCTCCTGCGTGAGAGAGGCATTGCGTCGCCATTCTCGAGAGGCGGAATAAGGCGTACGCCTCCGAAGGGGTTTAGCACTCCGGTGGGTGCGCCAATAGGCCACGCCCCATCGGCGTCATTGGTGGATCTGGGTCGAGCCAAGACAGGGCGGTCGCAAGATCAGGCCTCGCCCATGCCCAGGATTAGCCAATCAGGTGAGCCTGTTGTGCAGGCGCAAACGGACCAGCCCATGCCTACAACAGGAAGGCAGGATAAGAGGCCACTGACTTCGCCTGATCAGGTGCAGCAGGAACAGGTGAAGAGGCGACAGCTTGCTGTGGCTGGTGCAGATGTGGCGTCAGCTGCATCTTCTTTATCGTCGGATTTGTTGCTGGATCCGCTAACGGAGGCGCCACTGGAGTCGGTGCTGGGCACGGCAACCCTCCATACTCGGGGCATTATGGAAGCCGTGAGATCGAAGACGTCCAAACTTAACAAGGACGAGATAGCCAACATCGGAGCCAATACGGAGCGACTTACTGCCATTGTTGGGCTACTCGTAGCCAGGGCCGCGGCAGCAGAGAGGAAGCTGGAGGAGTTGCGCAGAACAGTGCCATCACCCATTGCTGGCGCTCCCCCTCCACAGATGGCGCAATCAACCTACGCCAACACATTGAAGCTGGGTAAGAGTCAAGAGGCCAGAGCAGTACCGGTTCGCCAGGGACCATCGGTAGCTGTGTACCCAGCCGAAGACCAAAGAGAAAAACTGAAAACGGCAGCGGACACCAAGCTGGTACTAAAGACAGCCGTCCAGCCTGCAAAGATTGGCATAACAATTAGTAGCATCAGACCATGCGGCAATGGGGGGGGTGATAGTGCAAACAGGGTCGGCCAAAGCGGCAGAGGCGCTAAAAAGGGCCATCCCTCCCACGCTGCGCACAATGGAGCCGAAGGATAGACTGCCGCTTATCTCCCTCTCCGGAGCTGAGCAGACGGCGAACTTCGAGGAAATAATTGAGAATCTGTACGAGCAAAATCTGGAGGAGTCCGAATGGACACTGCCGTCCTTGCAAAAGGAGCTGAAGCCCCTATTCAGGAGGCAAAGAGCGGGGAATAGGTGCGTGTGGATATGCCAAGCGTCTGCGCCGCTACGCAAGCACCTGGTCAATATCGGTCGGGTTTACATCGGATGGGAGGTAGTAGAGGTCACAGACTATGTTGGAGTTACATGCTGCCGTAAGTGCCAACAGTTTGGCCACCCTGAAAAATACTGCAGGTCCAAGTCGATGACCTGCGGGCGGTGTGGTGAGGAGGGGCACAAAAAGGATGAATGCAAAGCCGAGCATACATGCTGCGCAACATGCAGGAAATTTAATAAGAAAGAAGCGGGGAGCCATGTCACCAATGCACGAGACTGCCCTGCACGACGTCATGCTGAGGACCGGGAGCTCCAAAGAATAAACTATGGCTAACAACGTTGCTGGTATCAGGTTCGGGCAGCTAAACCTGCAAGGTTCAATGGCAGCCACAATGGAGCTCCCGGCAATAGCTACCGAACTTGCGCTCGACCTGGTGCTACTGCAAGAGCCATACGTAGAAAAGGGCTGCGCAAATGTCGTAAGTGGACTGCTGCTGCCAACAGGGGATTGCAGCGAGGCAGCCATCTACTTGGGTAGGAAGGATGTCGCCTGCTCGGTGCGGGAAGACTTGTGCTCCAGCCACTGCATGGTGGTTCACGTGTGCCTGACCCCACCAGCGCTCTCTATCTACGCGGTGAGCGCATACTTCCAATACTCTCATAACATTGGCCCCCACTTAGAACATCTTGGGCGAGTATTGGAAGCACTCAAAGGACAACGTGTCGTCATAGGCGTCGACGCAAATACGCACTCCCCGATGTGGCACTCCCTTCCCCGACATTACATCGGTCGGGGGAGCGCAGTCACCCAGCGAAGAGAGGAAATGGAGGCTTTCATCTCCAGCAGAGGCCTTCAGGTGGAGAACAAACCGGGCGAGCCACCCACCTTCAGCACAGCCAATGGAGAGTCTTTTATAGACGTTACACTAACGTCCGGGGGTGTGCGCCTGACTGACTGGCGGGTTGACACTGAGGCAAGCTCGAGTGACCACCGCCTACTCATATTTAACATGCAGGAGCGCAGTAACAAGATGAGTGCCAGAGTGGACGCCCTGGAGGGACCACTCAGGTTTCGGGAGCGTGGTGTGGACTGGGATCGCTTTCAATCGGTGATCCACTATAGAGTAGGGCGCATAGACTGGACGAAATCGGCGAGTGAGGTATGCAAGGAATTTACAAACATTGTAACGCGAACGGCTATGGAATGTTTGGGTATGCGTGCGGAAGGAAAGCGTAGCAGAGGATATGAATGGTGGACCCCCACATTGGACTCTATGCGCAAGAAAAATAATCGCTTACGCAAAATG
>JAJHJA010000625.1:17500-22500 GCA_021202915.1 Heliconius himera
TTATTTCTGCTTATTAAATCAATAATCATGTATTTCAAGAGGGCGAAGCCGCGGGCGAGCCGCTAGTCTTCAAATAAACTAAGCCTCGGTTATGTATCGTACCGTAGTTACCGCTGTTACAATTATTTCATTACACGAACTACTCGAAGACTTTTCGGTGGTGGTGGTGGTGGTGGCGGTGGTGGTGGTGGTGGTGGTGGTGGTGGTGGTGGTTGCGGTGGTGGTGGCGGTGGTGGTGGTCGCGGTGTTCACCATCAAACTTTCACCGTCCCACCCGACTGTCGGTACGTCCCGAGTGTCGCGACCGTCGTTCTGTCTATATATGGGGTGTCGACGAGCCAAACGTCTGAGCGTAGTCGACTCCACGGAGATTATGTTGTATTCGTACAAACAATACCAATACACATAAAAATTATTGTACAGTGTCGGTCGACGGGCGCGCCTTGTGCGTTGTTCGTATTACAATTTTAGATACATTTTGTTTTCATCATGTATTCTTATATTGTTCAGCGATCGTTCGAATTTATGTGTGCGCGTCCCTTGCGGGCGATATATCTTTAAAATTGGCCACGATCTCTCCAACACCGGGCGATGATTTGTATACCACATGTTCACGCTCATGTTAAACGATATTATGAGAGTGTGTTGTGTGTGTTATTGCGACCGTTGTCGCTGCACACGCATTAAAGATCTCGTCAGAGAACGTTCAGTACGGTGACCGTGCATCGCGTTCGTTGTCGTTTGTCGTTTGACAGGCGGCGACGACTGCGCTGCGGCGTCGTTGTAATAAATATAGAGTATATCAGAACGGAGAAAGTTTGCGCGAACCGACACACACGACGCACATACATGCGTTTGTGTTATCATGTTGAGCTTTCGAAGTTTTCGAAATTTAAATATTTTTTTTAAAAGTCATCGCGACGAGTCTTTCGACCCCCGCGTACGACCTTTAAGAGAAAAAATATAAAACAACGCGAGAGTTAGCGATGTTATTATTGTTAGCTCCCTGGTTGATCCTGCCAGTAGTTATATGCTTGTCTCAAAGATTAAGCCATGCATGTCTCAGTGCAAGCCGTATTAAGGCGATACCGCGAATGGCTCAATATATCAGTTTTGGTTCCTTAGATCTTACTCAGTTACTTGGATAACTGTGGTAATTCTAGAGCTAATACATGCAATCAGAACTCTGACCAGTGATGGGATGAGTGCTTTTATTAGATCAAAACCAATCGACGGAGGGCTTCGCGTCCGAAGTCGTTAATTTTGATGAATCTGGATAACTTTTGCCGATCGCATGGTCAAGTACCGGCGACGCATCTTTCAAATGTCTGCCTTATCAACTTTCGATGGTAGTTTCTGCGACTACCATGGTTGTCACGGGTAACGGGGAATCAGGGTTCGATTCCGGAGAGGGAGCCTGAGAAACGGCTACCACATCCAAGGAAGGCAGCAGGCGCGCAAATTACCCACTCCCGGCACGGGGAGGTAGTGACGAAAAATAACGATACGGGACTCTTTCGAGGCCTCGTAATCGGAATGAGTACACTTTAAATATTTTAACGAGGAACAATTGGAGGGCAAGTCTGGTGCCAGCAGCCGCGGTAATTCCAGCTCCAATAGCGTATACTAAAATTGTTGCGGTTAAAAAGCTCGTAGTTGCATTTGTGCGCCGCGCTGTCGGTGCACCGCATCCGCGGTGATACTGACACGTCTGCGGAGCATATCGTCGGTGAGCCGGCGGTAAAACGCCGGTTCAATATCAAAATCCTATCGCGGTTCTCTTCGGTGAGTGTCGAGATGGGCCGACAATTTTACTTTGAACAAATTAGAGTGCTCAAAGCGGGCTCAAAATGCCGCTTGAATATTTCGTGCATGGAATAATAGAATATGATCTCGGTTCTATTTTGTTGGTTTTCAGAACTCCGAGGTAATGATTAATAGGGATAACTGGGGGCATTCGTATTGCGACGTTAGAGGTGAAATTCTTGGATCGTCGCAAGACGAACATCAGCGAAAGCATTTGCCAAAGGTGTTTTCATCAATCAAGAACGAAAGTTAGAGGTTCGAAGGCGATTAGATACCGCCCTAGTTCTAACCGTAAATATGTCGTCTAGCGATCCGCCGACGTTAATACAATGGCTCGGCGGGCAGCTTCCGGGAAACCAAAGATTTTGGACTCCGGGGGGAGTATGGTTGCAAAGCTGAAACTTAAAGGAATTGACGGAAGGGCACCACCAGGAGTGGAGCCTGCGGCTTAATTTGACTCAACACGGGAAATCTCACCAGGCCCGGACACCGGAAGGATTGACAGATTAACAGCTCTTTCTTGATTCGGTGGGTGGTGGTGCATGGCCGTTCTTAGTTGGTGGAGCGATTTGTCTGGTTAATTCCGGTAACGAACGAGACTCTAGCCTGCTAAATAGGCGTCGTCATTTAGGTGTGCGCGATTTCGGTCGCGCAACTCACTGGCGACGTATTAAAATTCTTCTTAGAGGGACCGGCGTCTTCGAGCCGCACGAGATTGAGCAATAACAGGTCTGTGATGCCCTTAGATGTCCTGGGCCGCACGCGCGCTACACTGAAGGAATCAGCATGTTCTCCCTGGCCTAGAGGCCCGGGCAACCCGTTGAAACTCCTTCGTGCTGGGGATTGGGGTTTGCAATTATCCCCCATAAACGAGGAATTCCTAGTAAGCGCGAGTCATAAGCTCGCGTTGATTACGTCCCTGCCCTTTGTACACACCGCCCGTCGCTACTACCGATTGAATGATTTAGTGAGGTCTTCGGACCGACACGCGGTGGCTTCACGGCCGTCGGCGTTGCTGGGAAGTTGACCAAACTTGATCATTTAGAGGAAGTAAAAGTCGTAACAAGGTTTCCGTAGGGGAACCTGCGGAAGGATCATTAACGTGTGTGTGCGTGTTGTCGTGTTTCTCGCCCTCACCGGCGCCGAAATACTACACAATCTCCACATAACAAAGATATGATTTATAAAAAGAGATAAAGGAGAGGCGGGAGCGAAAGCGCGCGCGCGCGCGCATACATTTCGACGAAAGGACGTGCAACGCGCGAGCACACGACGGTGCATCGCGTCGCGTTATACACAAAGCGAAAGGGTGTCGCCGGCGCGTGCGCAGCAAACGTACTGTGCACGTGTTGGGGGTGTGTGTACTCGGCGAGTACCGTGTGCGTGTGGAACGCGATCGACGCAGACCGGTGAGAATCCGCGCCGCGAGTCGATCGCACCGCTTACACGGCTCGCCGCTACGAGAGACACACCATCGGCGAACACTCTACGCTAGTATGCGACGAGATGATGTCGTGTGCCGTCGTCGTCGAAAGTGCCGCGCGCGCGGTCGCTCTCCGCTTTACCAACAATATATGCGGTCGGACGGGGAATGACGTCGTGTGGGCCAGCCGAGAGCTCTACGTGCGAGAGCGTATTGCGAACGGCACTCGCCGACAGATCTCCCAGTCTGTAGTGTGTCTGTGATCGCGCCGACAGCGCCCCTCCGTCCACGTCGCACGTCGTCGTCGGATGTGAGGAGGATAGGTGCGGCGCGGTGCCGATCATCAGAAGAACACAAACAAACTAACTGAAAAAAAAAAAAATACCTTCGATCTCACGTCGCACGTCGTTTCTAAATCGAATCTATGTGTGTACACTGTGTGATTGTGGTTGATTTTTTTTTTCTTTTTTTTGTCGATCTGTCGATCGACAATTTTCGTGACACGTTTCAAACAAAACATTAATTGTGTTTTTTATATTTTTGTGTTGGTCTTTATTTGATCGCGCAAAATGCAAAAACGCAAACCACTACCCTGAACGGTGGATCACTTGGCTCGCGGGTCGATGAAGAACGCAGTTAACTGCGCGTCATAGTGTGAACTGCAGGACACATTTGAACATCGACATTTCGAACGCACATTGCGGTCCGTGGGGTTACATCCAGGACCACTCCTGTCTGAGGGCCGGCTGCATAAAAACAATTGCCACACTGTACGCGACGACACTGCGCGCGCGCATCACTGCGCCGCGCCGTTCGCGCGTGTACAAATGGCGGTTCCGTCGAGTGCGAGCGCACAGCTCGCTATCGCGGTCCGCTCAAATATGTGACCAACCCAAATGTCGGTGTGGTGGCCCACTCGGCCGCCGCACCGTCGCTTCGCAAACACACTTATGCGAACGGTAATGCGCGCGCAGTCTCGCCGCCGCTAACCCGGTGGGTGGGACGCGCGCGCGCGTTCCGACGGAGGAGGCGCGACCCGTTCTCTCCTGTACCCTTCGAGATAACAATCAGAGGGTCCACGGGTGTTGAACTCGATCCGCGCCGATACCGGTGTGCCCGCGCGCGCAAACGCACAGATATCCTACCTAGTAGAGAGATCTGTCTTTTGCGTTCACGCGCGCACGCTCGTGTTACGTGTTAGCGTACGCTCAGTAGGCGGACTCGACGTCCGAAGTGCGCGTCGACGCCGACGCTCGCAAGGGGGGGCGGACGTGTGAGATGTGCAGCGACGACTCTCGTCGTCGCGGTACTCGAACGCGTCCAACGCTCCGCGCGTGATCGGCGCCTTCGCGCTGACGGATATCGCGTCTGCCTCGTTTTTTTATCGTTGGCCTCAGATCAGGGAGGATCACCCGCCGAATTTAAGCATATTAGTAAGCGGAGGAAAAGAAACTAACCAGGATTTCCTTAGTAGCGGCGAGCGAACAGGAAATAGCCCAGCACTGAATCCCGCGGTTGTAACGATCGCGGGAGATGTGGTGTTCGGGAGGTCCCGCTTTCTCGTCGTCGCCACTCCTGTCCAAGTTCGTCTTGAACGGGGCCGTTTTCCCGTAGAGGGTGCCAGGCCCGTAGCGACGGAGCGAGACGGCGAGAGGGACTCTCCTCAGAGTCGGGTTGCTTGAGAGTGCAGCCCTAAGTGGGTGGTAAACTCCATCTAAGGCTAAATATTACCGCGAGACCGATAGCGAACAAGTACCGTGAGGGAAAGTTG
>JAJHJA010000625.1:27500-32500 GCA_021202915.1 Heliconius himera
CAAAAATATATACGTGTAATAAATAATTAGCTTTATGTATATTTTGTAAATATTAAATATCAACAATGGTCGTATTTTTTTTATTTAAAACAATCAAAAATTCTTTGACGATAATGTCGTAAAAAAATCATATTAGAAGTCTAGTTATTTCTGCTTATTAAATCAATAATCATGTATTTCAAGAGGGCGAAGCCGCGGGCGAGCCGCTAGTCTTCAAATAAACTAAGCCTCGGTTATGTATCGTACCGTAGTTACCGCTGTTACAATTATTTCATTACACGAACTACTCGAAGACTTTTCGGTGGTGGTGGTGGTGGTGGCGGTGGTGGTGGTGGTGGTGGTGGTGGTGGTGGTGGTTGCGGTGGTGGTGGCGGTGGTGGTGGTCGCGGTGTTCACCATCAAACTTTCACCGTCCCACCCGACTGTCGGTACGTCCCGAGTGTCGCGACCGTCGTTCTGTCTATATATGGGGTGTCGACGAGCCAAACGTCTGAGCGTAGTCGACTCCACGGAGATTATGTTGTATTCGTACAAACAATACCAATACACATAAAAATTATTGTACAGTGTCGGTCGACGGGCGCGCCTTGTGCGTTGTTCGTATTACAATTTTAGATACATTTTGTTTTCATCATGTATTCTTATATTGTTCAGCGATCGTTCGAATTTATGTGTGCGCGTCCCTTGCGGGCGATATATCTTTAAAATTGGCCACGATCTCTCCAACACCGGGCGATGATTTGTATACCACATGTTCACGCTCATGTTAAACGATATTATGAGAGTGTGTTGTGTGTGTTATTGCGACCGTTGTCGCTGCACACGCATTAAAGATCTCGTCAGAGAACGTTCAGTACGGTGACCGTGCATCGCGTTCGTTGTCGTTTGTCGTTTGACAGGCGGCGACGACTGCGCTGCGGCGTCGTTGTAATAAATATAGAGTATATCAGAACGGAGAAAGTTTGCGCGAACCGACACACACGACGCACATACATGCGTTTGTGTTATCATGTTGAGCTTTCGAAGTTTTCGAAATTTAAATATTTTTTTTAAAAGTCATCGCGACGAGTCTTTCGACCCCCGCGTACGACCTTTAAGAGAAAAAATATAAAACAACGCGAGAGTTAGCGATGTTATTATTGTTAGCTCCCTGGTTGATCCTGCCAGTAGTTATATGCTTGTCTCAAAGATTAAGCCATGCATGTCTCAGTGCAAGCCGTATTAAGGCGATACCGCGAATGGCTCAATATATCAGTTTTGGTTCCTTAGATCTTACTCAGTTACTTGGATAACTGTGGTAATTCTAGAGCTAATACATGCAATCAGAACTCTGACCAGTGATGGGATGAGTGCTTTTATTAGATCAAAACCAATCGACGGAGGGCTTCGCGTCCGAAGTCGTTAATTTTGATGAATCTGGATAACTTTTGCCGATCGCATGGTCAAGTACCGGCGACGCATCTTTCAAATGTCTGCCTTATCAACTTTCGATGGTAGTTTCTGCGACTACCATGGTTGTCACGGGTAACGGGGAATCAGGGTTCGATTCCGGAGAGGGAGCCTGAGAAACGGCTACCACATCCAAGGAAGGCAGCAGGCGCGCAAATTACCCACTCCCGGCACGGGGAGGTAGTGACGAAAAATAACGATACGGGACTCTTTCGAGGCCTCGTAATCGGAATGAGTACACTTTAAATATTTTAACGAGGAACAATTGGAGGGCAAGTCTGGTGCCAGCAGCCGCGGTAATTCCAGCTCCAATAGCGTATACTAAAATTGTTGCGGTTAAAAAGCTCGTAGTTGCATTTGTGCGCCGCGCTGTCGGTGCACCGCATCCGCGGTGATACTGACACGTCTGCGGAGCATATCGTCGGTGAGCCGGCGGTAAAACGCCGGTTCAATATCAAAATCCTATCGCGGTTCTCTTCGGTGAGTGTCGAGATGGGCCGACAATTTTACTTTGAACAAATTAGAGTGCTCAAAGCGGGCTCAAAATGCCGCTTGAATATTTCGTGCATGGAATAATAGAATATGATCTCGGTTCTATTTTGTTGGTTTTCAGAACTCCGAGGTAATGATTAATAGGGATAACTGGGGGCATTCGTATTGCGACGTTAGAGGTGAAATTCTTGGATCGTCGCAAGACGAACATCAGCGAAAGCATTTGCCAAAGGTGTTTTCATCAATCAAGAACGAAAGTTAGAGGTTCGAAGGCGATTAGATACCGCCCTAGTTCTAACCGTAAATATGTCGTCTAGCGATCCGCCGACGTTAATACAATGGCTCGGCGGGCAGCTTCCGGGAAACCAAAGATTTTGGACTCCGGGGGGAGTATGGTTGCAAAGCTGAAACTTAAAGGAATTGACGGAAGGGCACCACCAGGAGTGGAGCCTGCGGCTTAATTTGACTCAACACGGGAAATCTCACCAGGCCCGGACACCGGAAGGATTGACAGATTAACAGCTCTTTCTTGATTCGGTGGGTGGTGGTGCATGGCCGTTCTTAGTTGGTGGAGCGATTTGTCTGGTTAATTCCGGTAACGAACGAGACTCTAGCCTGCTAAATAGGCGTCGTCATTTAGGTGTGCGCGATTTCGGTCGCGCAACTCACTGGCGACGTATTAAAATTCTTCTTAGAGGGACCGGCGTCTTCGAGCCGCACGAGATTGAGCAATAACAGGTCTGTGATGCCCTTAGATGTCCTGGGCCGCACGCGCGCTACACTGAAGGAATCAGCATGTTCTCCCTGGCCTAGAGGCCCGGGCAACCCGTTGAAACTCCTTCGTGCTGGGGATTGGGGTTTGCAATTATCCCCCATAAACGAGGAATTCCTAGTAAGCGCGAGTCATAAGCTCGCGTTGATTACGTCCCTGCCCTTTGTACACACCGCCCGTCGCTACTACCGATTGAATGATTTAGTGAGGTCTTCGGACCGACACGCGGTGGCTTCACGGCCGTCGGCGTTGCTGGGAAGTTGACCAAACTTGATCATTTAGAGGAAGTAAAAGTCGTAACAAGGTTTCCGTAGGGGAACCTGCGGAAGGATCATTAACGTGTGTGTGCGTGTTGTCGTGTTTCTCGCCCTCACCGGCGCCGAAATACTACACAATCTCCACATAACAAAGATATGATTTATAAAAAGAGATAAAGGAGAGGCGGGAGCGAAAGCGCGCGCGCGCGCGCATACATTTCGACGAAAGGACGTGCAACGCGCGAGCACACGACGGTGCATCGCGTCGCGTTATACACAAAGCGAAAGGGTGTCGCCGGCGCGTGCGCAGCAAACGTACTGTGCACGTGTTGGGGGTGTGTGTACTCGGCGAGTACCGTGTGCGTGTGGAACGCGATCGACGCAGACCGGTGAGAATCCGCGCCGCGAGTCGATCGCACCGCTTACACGGCTCGCCGCTACGAGAGACACACCATCGGCGAACACTCTACGCTAGTATGCGACGAGATGATGTCGTGTGCCGTCGTCGTCGAAAGTGCCGCGCGCGCGGTCGCTCTCCGCTTTACCAACAATATATGCGGTCGGACGGGGAATGACGTCGTGTGGGCCAGCCGAGAGCTCTACGTGCGAGAGCGTATTGCGAACGGCACTCGCCGACAGATCTCCCAGTCTGTAGTGTGTCTGTGATCGCGCCGACAGCGCCCCTCCGTCCACGTCGCACGTCGTCGTCGGATGTGAGGAGGATAGGTGCGGCGCGGTGCCGATCATCAGAAGAACACAAACAAACTAACTGAAAAAAAAAAAAATACCTTCGATCTCACGTCGCACGTCGTTTCTAAATCGAATCTATGTGTGTACACTGTGTGATTGTGGTTGATTTTTTTTTTCTTTTTTTTGTCGATCTGTCGATCGACAATTTTCGTGACACGTTTCAAACAAAACATTAATTGTGTTTTTTATATTTTTGTGTTGGTCTTTATTTGATCGCGCAAAATGCAAAAACGCAAACCACTACCCTGAACGGTGGATCACTTGGCTCGCGGGTCGATGAAGAACGCAGTTAACTGCGCGTCATAGTGTGAACTGCAGGACACATTTGAACATCGACATTTCGAACGCACATTGCGGTCCGTGGGGTTACATCCAGGACCACTCCTGTCTGAGGGCCGGCTGCATAAAAACAATTGCCACACTGTACGCGACGACACTGCGCGCGCGCATCACTGCGCCGCGCCGTTCGCGCGTGTACAAATGGCGGTTCCGTCGAGTGCGAGCGCACAGCTCGCTATCGCGGTCCGCTCAAATATGTGACCAACCCAAATGTCGGTGTGGTGGCCCACTCGGCCGCCGCACCGTCGCTTCGCAAACACACTTATGCGAACGGTAATGCGCGCGCAGTCTCGCCGCCGCTAACCCGGTGGGTGGGACGCGCGCGCGCGTTCCGACGGAGGAGGCGCGACCCGTTCTCTCCTGTACCCTTCGAGATAACAATCAGAGGGTCCACGGGTGTTGAACTCGATCCGCGCCGATACCGGTGTGCCCGCGCGCGCAAACGCACAGATATCCTACCTAGTAGAGAGATCTGTCTTTTGCGTTCACGCGCGCACGCTCGTGTTACGTGTTAGCGTACGCTCAGTAGGCGGACTCGACGTCCGAAGTGCGCGTCGACGCCGACGCTCGCAAGGGGGGGCGGACGTGTGAGATGTGCAGCGACGACTCTCGTCGTCGCGGTACTCGAACGCGTCCAACGCTCCGCGCGTGATCGGCGCCTTCGCGCTGACGGATATCGCGTCTGCCTCGTTTTTTTATCGTTGGCCTCAGATCAGGGAGGATCACCCGCCGAATTTAAGCATATTAGTAAGCGGAGGAAAAGAAACTAACCAGGATTTCCTTAGTAGCGGCGAGCGAACAGGAAATAGCCCAGCACTGAATCCCGCGGTTGTAACGATCGCGGGAGATGTGGTGTTCGGGAGGTCCCGCTTTCTCGTCGTCGCCACTCCTGTCCAAGTTCGTCTTGAACGGGGCCGTTTTCCCGTAGAGGGTGCCAGGCC
>JAJHJA010000625.1:35000-45000 GCA_021202915.1 Heliconius himera
ACGTGAAGAAATTCAAGCAAGCGCGGGTAAACGGCGGGAGTAACTATGACTCTCTTAAGGTAGCCAAATGCCTCGTCATCTAATTAGTGACGCGCATGAATGGATTAACGAGATTCCCGCTGTCCCTATCTACTACTTCGCGTCCGACCGTCGAGGCGAACGGACGTGTGCAAGTACTTTCTCCTTTCGTAGTAAGGGTATTCGCGAATTTCGCTAAGTCATACTAACTATATTGTGCATAACTTTACTGTTTAGTGTTTGTGTGTGTTTTGTGAAGTGTAAGGCCTTCAGGCTTGGTGCCTGTAAGCACTGAAGGGTCAAGTTGCAACTGCACGTGGTTCCTTAACACGAACAACTGTTTCATAGTGTTTGTGTGTGTATTGTGCGGCGCAAAGGACTAGCAAAGGACTAATAAAGGTACTCTCATATTATTTTTAAATAAATAGCGCTTCAGGCAGGGGCCCTGAAAGGAAACCAAAGACATAACCTCAAAGTGCACGTGGTATCTGCACGTGGTGTCAGCACGTGGTGGCATTGACGCTGACACTTGGCGTCTTGGTTGACAGCTGTCAATCGACGACAGCCACTGTCGGGTGTCGGTGCTGCCTTTGCACTGGCTCGGCTACTTGCCGGTGGCAGGCAAGTCAGCTTGCCTAGGACAGCTACTTGCCAAGTAAGGTAAGTGGAAAGAACATGGCAGAAGAGGAGGAAGGGGACTCCTTCCAACGTGCGCTGGGGCACTTCATGGAGGCTGAAGAAGGAGCGGGCTTCGCACCTAGGAGATCTCTTGCCCGCACCCCGCCACAGGGGTTCAGCGCTACCGCATTAGGTGCAGAAGGAGAGTTCGGAGAGACCCGTACTCAGGCGGTTTCCCCGGCCTATGGCACTCCGAGCACGCAACCAACTAAGAGGCCACTCACCTCCCCCTTAGAGGCGGAGAGTCTAGCGATGAGGCGAAAAACAGGCAGAAGCGATGCGGTTCCACCAATGGCTGGCATACTAACTAGTGCCCCTACTGTAGCAGCACCGGAACAGGGCATGGGCCAACTAAGCACGGTGCGTATTGACTCTCTCGCGGAAGCCACGGTCGCGGCTCTTACGGGATTGGCCACTTCGGCGACTCAAGGCATCATGGACGCGGTGCGCGCGAAAACATCACGGCTAAATAAGGATGAAGTAGCAGCTATAGGCTCTCACACCGAACGACTCAGCGCAGTGATTGCTCACATGGCGGTGCGACTGGCCGCAGCAGAAGCAAAGTTAGCAGCTCAGCCTATTGTTGCAGCCCCACCTACGCAGCCGAGAGAGGTAACGTACGCCAACATGCTCAAACTTCCGCAGTATAAGGAGCCAGTTGAGATGGGAGCCCGAGAGGAGGGTCCAGTGCTGGCTTTCTATCCGGCCGCGGATAAGGCCGGGGAGATCAAGTCGGCTGACGACACCAAAGCCGTACTAAAAAAAGCCATAGATCCGGCGAAACTTTTCGTACAGGTGAGCCGGGTCCGGAAAGTCGGCAATGCGGGTGTAGTGGTACAGACCACGAACGAAGCGGCTGCAAGTCGCCTGAAGGATGCCATGCCGCCAAGCCTTAGGGTAGCGGAACCAAAAAGGCGACAACCACTCATCTGCTTCCACAGACTCGACGGGAACCCAAAGTTTGAGGAAGTTCTCATTGCCCTGCATGATCAGAACTTCCGTGAGGACGGCGCCTGGCCTTTGGACCGCATACGAAGCGAAGCCAAAGGCGCCTTTAAGAAAAATCGCGCACACGGAGCGGCCACAGCAGTGATATTTGCCTGTTCCCCAGCTCTCCGAGAGGCTCTGCTGTCAAAAGGGCGCGTATTCATCGGATGGCAGGCGGTCGAGGTGACCGATTTTGTTGGCGCTACGTGCTGTAACAAATGCCAACAATACGGGCACCCCGAAAAGTTTTGCAGGTCCAAGGAGGTAGTTTGTGGCCGTTGCGGTAACCTTGGGCACGGCTCCGAAAAATGCAAATCCGAAATGATATGTTGTGCCACCTGCAAACGATTCGGCAAAAAAGACAACGAAACGCACAGGACAGCATCTAGAGACTGCCCTGCTCGCATCTACGCGGAAAAACGGTGCATAGAGATGACCCAATATGGATAAGTCCGTCATCCTCCGCATTGGGCAGCTCAATCTACAAGGCTCAGCCGCGGCAACTGAAGAACTGCCGGTTATATGTAAAGAGCTCAACATCGACCTCGCACTAGTCCAGGAGCAGTACAGTCATACTATGATTACTCAGTTTGGACCAAACTCTAAAGCAGGCATTGCAGTCATCAACCGGGCTATCACTGTAACATTCCTGGACCACCTGAGCAACAACCATTGCGCAACTGCTCACGTCAGCTATAGAGGCTTGAACATATATGTCGTCTCAGTATACTGCCAGTACTCCCATGACATCGCGGTCCATTTACAACACCTGGAATCAGTACTCGACGAACTAGCAGGACACAGTGTACTGGTGGGTATGGACGGCAACGCCCACTCCCCGTTGTGGCACTGTGAGACGCGACAGTATGTGGGTAGAGGCCCAGACAATGAATACAGGAGGAACCAGCTGGAAAGTCTAATACTAGGACGTGGCCTAATTATCCACAATGCTGAAGGCCAGCCTCCCACATTCTCAGGCCCAAGCGGACAGTCGAATGTGGACATAACGCTCACAAATCGAGGGGCTCATGTGTCTGACTGGCAGGTGCATGAGGGAGCTAGCATTAGCGACCATCAACTAATCACCTTTGTTGTTGGGAGCGCTGGTTCGCTGGACCGGACACAAGATGATGACGCTAAGCAATTACGCTACCGAGATAGCGGCGTAAACTGGGCGCGCTTCCGTGGCGTGCTCCATCACAGAGTCGGACAGCTGGCGACTCGGAAACCAGCAGCCAGCATCTGTAAGGAATACAGCGGGATCCTTGCAAAAACCGCGCAGGAATGCCTAGGCACGAAGCAGGACACCGTGGGCCGCGGATACGAGTGGTGGACACCAGAATTAGACCAACTGCGCCGCAACGTTAGCAAAGCGCGCCGAGAATGGCAACAGTCCCGTAAGAAAAAGAGTTATCGCGAACCAGAATTACACGACTCGCTACGCAGGGCTAGGCTCCAATATAAAGAAACTATGCGAGATACGGAGCTAGCATACTCTCGCGGGGTTGCCGACACCGGAAATGCAGATCCATGGGGGTTAGCATATCGCGCTTCCTCTGGCCGCATACGCCCTCCGTCAAATGTTCTTCGAGGCTTACGCCTACTACAAGAAGGTGGGCACACAATTACATCGCAGGAGACAATGACTAGTCTGCTGTCGACACTCTGCCCCGATGACGACCCTCGCCAAGACACGCCGTATCACCGTGCGGTGAGAATGGCAGCAGCACTCTCTCCCACTGGCAGCGACTCGGATCCTCCCAGCCGGAAGACCCTAGAGCGAATCATCAAAGATCTGCCTAATACCGCTCCCGGGCTGGACGGTCTATCAGCGAAAATAATAAGACATGCGTACCGTGCAAGTGGAGCAGAAATGCTCCTCATGTACACCGCATGCCTTAATGAGGGCATTTTTCCGGATGTATGGAAGGAAGGCAAGCTCCTCGTGCTGCCAAAGGACAATGACCGCCCGCCCTCCGACCCCAAGGCATACAGACCAATCACTCTCTTGCCCATCTTAGGCAAAATTCTTGAACGCCTTATAATAGCTTGCGCTCCCAGCTTACAGGGCAACATCTCGCCATCGCAGCACGGTTTTGTTCGCGGAAAGTCCACGGTGACGGCTCTGCACGCAGTGCTTAGCCGAGCCGCCAGTACCGATCAAAACTACGTGCAGCTGATACTCCTTGACATATCTGGGGCCTTCGATAATGCCTGGTGGCCCATGATACTGGTCAAAGCCAAACAGGGTGGTATCTCGCCAAATATCTATCAGATTTTGGTGAGTTACTTCACTGAGCGGCGGGTTGGCCTATTCGTGGGTGACCGAGTGTCATGGAAGCGCTCCACTATGGGATGCCCTCAGGGATCGGTTCTCGGTCCAACGCTCTGGAACGTCTTGTTAGATGATATCCTGCGACTACCAATGGCTGAAGGGGTAAGTATGGTGGCCTATGCTGATGACGTCACGATCGTTATCGAGGCACCGAGTCGGGCGGCGATAGAGCACAAGGCTCGGGAGACGCTCCACGCGATCATAGAATGGGGAAATCGCAACCGCCTTGGATTTTCAGCGGACAAATCGAAGTCCATAACGATTAAAGGAAAGTTTAAGCGGCCACCCACTATCAGACTGAACGGTGCCCCGGTGACGCACGTGACACATGCTAAGCTATTGGGTGTGTGCATTGACGAGACCAGGTCGTTTGTACAGCACGCGCAGCTTTCGGGCAATAGGGCAACGAAATGCTTCGGGAAGGTGTCTAGAATCTCGGCATCGTCCTGGGGCGTTAGATACCGAGCTCTTAGAATACTATATGTAGGCACCTATGTAGCAACTGTAACCTATGCTGCCGCTGTGTGGTGGAGACGCACAACTTCTTACTCGGTGCGTAGTGCCCTGCTCCGCACCCAGCGCCCGGCCTTGGTTCTGCTAACGAAGGCCTACAGATCCGTTAGTACCGCAGCGTTACCCGTGCTGGCGGCAACTCTCCCAGCGGATCTGGAGGTACTTCGGGCGGGACGAATCGCGCAAGAATGTTCCGAGCTGGCCACAAGTGAGGAGCGCAACTCGCGGAAAGATTGCATAACAAGGGAGGTCATCGACCAGTGGCAGGACAGGTGGTCCTCGAGTGCCGATGGGAGGGAGCTGTTTGCCTTCTTCCCACGGATATCCGGTAGAATGTCTTATGTGTGGGTCGAACCGGAGTATGTGGTGTCACAGATCTTGACCGGACATGGCTGCTTTAGATCTCGCCTACATAATATGCGCCTTAGTGAGACAGCTGAATGCTTCTGCGGCCACGAGCGGGAAACAAGAGATCACATCTTGTGGGAATGCAAACTCTACGATGAGGAGCGGGAAATAATGCTAGCTGACTGGTGGCGAGCTGAATCTGGCCCAGTATACCATGGAGAACTGGTGGCCAGCGCTGAAGGCTACAGGCGACTGCGAGCATTTGCGCACGGATGGCATCGTAAGAGACGGGACATCGAATCTTGCACTATGTCTGCTCGGACGCGAGGTAACATAAATGTAACGTCAAGCCCCAGAAGGGGGAGAGTTGGCAAGTAAAGGGACAGGATAAAGATTTGTAGGAGTCAAGAATCCGCACTGGGAAAGAGCTACGTCGAGAGACAAACGCAAGTACCGGTGCGGACTCCAATGTTTCGGTCCGTATGCCCAAAGGGCGGGTAGGACCATGGGTGGTTGGAGGGTTGTCCCTATCTACTACTACTTCGTCGCCGACATTCGTAGGTGACGGACGTGTGCGCGCAGCTCCGCTCTTTTGTGTGGTTTTTCGCGAGTTTTTCCCGAATTTCCGGACGTGAGAGTTTTCCATTGTGCTTTCTCTTAATAATTGTTATATCAATACATGTACTACGTAGTGATAGTGACACAGTTTTAGTTTTAAGAGAGTTTTTAAGTCGTTGGTGATAGTGACACGTGGTTTTGTGGCGTATTTGTGCTGTGGATTGTGCGGAGGCGTATTTTTGGGGCATCCGCCCACGCAGGAAAGTACACGGCGTGTACGCAAATTTCTATGCAAGGAGAAAGCGGTCTAGAACCAGGTTAGTGTCATTTCGAAAATTTTTAAGGTTATGCTAACCATGTGGACAAATGTGACAATGATGGCACGTGCTGTGCTATAGACAATATTGACAGCTGTCAAAGCTGAATAGTGACAATTGACATAGGTGTTTGTGGTCAGTCTGTGGCGTGACAAGTGGGACTTTTGACAGCTGACACCCGTAGTCAGTCTGTGGTGCCAGGGTTGCCAGCACCCCCTTCTTAAGAGTAATTACTCTGTCATTGGTGGCTGTGTTGCCAGCATCAATAGTAACCCTTAAATAAAACTTGGTGTTACCACTACAGCTATTTATGTGTGTTACTATCCTAAGTGGTAACAACGGTAACAGCGGTAACAGAAGGACATGGAGCGGGAGAGAGGTGGAGAGGACAGGGAGGCGAAAGTGGTGAGCGAAATTGAAGAGGAGGAGAGGCTCCTACGTGAAAGAGGCATCGCGTCGCCATTCACGAGAGGTGGAATGAGGCGTACGCCCCCGAAGGGGTTCAGCACTCCGGTGGGTGTGCCTGCAGGCCACACCCCATCGGCGTCATTGGTGAATCCAGCGGGTGGGCGGTCGCAAGATCGGTCTAGCGGGGGCCAATCAGGTGAGCCAATCGTGCAGGCACAGACGGGTACTGTCCAATCAGGTGAGCCAATCGTGCAGGCACAGACGGAGCAGCCCACGCCTACAACTGGTAGGCTGGACAAGAGGCCACTGACCTCGCCAGATCAGGTGCAGCAGGAAAAGGTGAAGAGACGACAGCTTGCTGTGGCTGGTGCAGATGCGGCGCCAGCTGCAGCTGGTGCATCTGCTTCATCGCCGGATCTATTGCTGGATCCGCTGACGGAGGCGCCATTGGAGTCGGTGTTGGGCACGGCAACCCTCCATACCCGGGGCATAATGGAAGCTGTGAGGTCGAAGACTTCAAAACTGAACAAGGACGAGATCGCTAACATTGGAGCCAACACGGAGCGGCTTACGGCCATTGTCGGGCTTCTCGTAGCCAGAGCTGCGGCGGCGGAAAGGAAACTGGAGGAGCTGCGCAGATCCGTGCCATCACCCATCGCTAGCGCTTCCCCCCCACAGGTGGCGCAAGTGACGTACGCCAATACGCTAAAGCTGGGGAAAAGTCAAGAGGCCAGGGCAGTACCGGTTCGTCAGGGTCCATCGGTAGCGGTGTACCCTGCTGCAGACCAGCGAGAGAAGCTAAAAACGGCGGCGGACACGAAACTCGTGCTAAAGACAGCTGTGCAGCCAGCTAAGATCGGGATAACGATCAGTAGCATCCGACCATGCGGCAATGGGGGTGTTATAGTGCAAACCGGGTCGGCCAAAGCGGCGGAGGCACTCAAAAAGGCTATCCCTCCCACGCTACGCACAGTGGAGCCCAAGGACAGGTTGCCGCTCATATCCCTCTCTGGGGCTGAACAGACGGAGAATTTCGAAGAAATCATAGAGAACCTGTACGAGCAAAATCTGGAGGAGTCTGAATGGACATTGACATCCTTGCAGAGGGAGCTGAAGCCCCTATTTAGGAGACAAAGAGGGGGAAACAGGTGCGTGTGGATATGCCAAGCGTCTGCGCCGCTACGTAAGCACCTGATCAACATCGGACGGCTTTACGTTGGATGGGAGGTTGTCGAGGTCACGGATTATGTTGGGGTAACCTGCTGCCGTAGGTGTCAACAGTTTGGCCACCCGGAGAAATACTGCAGGTCCAAGTCGATGACCTGCGGGAGATGTGGTGAGGAGGGGCACAAAAAGGACGAATGCAAAGCCGAGCATACCTGCTGCGCTACATGCAAAAGATTTAACAAGAAGGACGCGGGCAGCCATGTCACCAACGCCAGGGAATGCCCAGCACGACGCCACGCCGAGGACAGGGAGCTGCAGAGGATAAATTATGGGTAAAGCTAGCACCATAAGAATCGGGCAGCTGAACTTGCAGGGCTCGGCAGCAGCGACACTGGAGCTGCCTGCCATCGTCGGGGAGCACGCCCTCGACATAGTGCTACTACAGGAGCCCTACACCCGGAGCATAACAACGAGCCCAGGAATAATGCTGCTGCCAACGGATGCCAGCAGCAAGGCGGCTATTTTTGTAGCAAACACAACGGTCGCCTGCTCACTGCAGCTGCATCTTAGTACCAGTCACTGTGTCGTTGCCCACTTCGGCCTTGATCCTCCGTCATCATCTTTTTATGCCGTGAGTGCGTATTTCCAATACTCCCATGACATTGGCCCACACCTGCAGCATCTTGGGCTGGTGTTAGAAGCACTCCGTGGACGTAGAGTCATCATTGGGGTAGACTCCAATACGCACTCCCCTATGTGGCACTCACTCCCCCGGCATTACATCGGTCGGGGATGTACGACTACCAGCCGTAAAGAGGACCTGGAGTCGTTCATCGTGGGTAGAGGCTTGCGCGTGGAGAACGTCGCAGGAGAGCCACCCACTTTCTCCACGATAAACGGTGAGTCGAACATAGACGTGACACTCACGTCTGGGGGGTTGCGACTGGATGACTGGCGGGTAATACCGGAGGCCAGCTCGAGCGACCATCAGCTGATCATATTCACCACTCACGGCAGGGCAACGGGCACACTGACGAATGAGCCGGACCAACAGGGTGCGTTTTGCCGGTTTCGGGAGCGTGGTGTGGACTGGGATCGCTTCCAAAGGATAATTCATTACAGGGTAGGACTTATAGACTGGAAGAAGCCGGCAAGCCAGGTATGTAAGGAGTTTACTAATGTAGTAACACGTACTGCTATTGAATGCTTGGGTACGACTGCGGAAGGGAAGCGTAACAGAGGATATGAGTGGTGGACTCCCAGGTTGGATTCCATGCGAAAGAAGAACAATAGGTTAAGGAAATCATGGCAGTCGCTTAGGAAGAGAGGGGTTGAGGCCATGGAAGTGATTGCGAGATTGAGATTCCATTCTCACCGCACGAAGTATAGGTGTGCGATGATGGGGGCGCAGATGGACTTTTTCCGTGAGCTTGCTAACACTGGCAACCACGACCCGTGGGGACTAGCCTATAGAGCCGCTTGCGGGAGGCTGAGACCTCCCCCAAATGTCATTTACGGCATCAAGCTTGCGGAGGGACATGCGTGTGACACAGAGTCTGCCATGCACAATATGGTGCGGTCACTTTGCCCTGACGATAATGCGTCCACGGACACGATTTACCATCGTCAGGTCCGTTTGTTGGCAGCCTGTGCACCCGCTGGTGCTGACGCGCCCCCACCCTCGCGCAGAGATCTGGAGAGGATAGTTAAGGAGCTTCCTAACACAGCGCCGGGTATCGATGGGATCACCGCCCGCATTGTAAAGAATGTGTGGCTCGCAGCTAGCTCCGAGCTAACGCGTATTTTTGGATTATGTGTGGAGGAAGGTACTTTCCCCGAGGTGTGGAAGGACGGTAGGCTGATTGTCCTGCCAAAAGGCAACGGCAAGCCGCTTACCGATCCCAAGGCATACCGCCCTATTACGCTTCTCTCCGTCCTGGGTAAGATCCTGGAACGGGTGATTCTCACGTGCGCGCCAGCGCTGACACGTGACATATCCGTTTGCCAGCATGGGTTCACCAGGGGTAAGTCAACGCTTACTGCCCTACGCTCCCTTCAGGAGGTAGTGGCTACTAGCAAGTGCAAGTACGTGCAGGCCATCTTTTTGGACATTTCTGGAGCCTTCGACAACGCATGGTGGCCTATGATCTTACTCAAGGCAAAATCCAGGGGATGTCCGCCGAACATCTACCGCCTGCTATCGAGCTACTTCCATAACAGGCGGGTGGGTCTTCGACTGGGAGATAGTGTGACGTGGAAAACTGCGACGATGGGCTGCCCGCAGGGCTCAGTTCTGGGACCCTCCCTGTGGAACCTGCTAATGGACGACTTGTTTCGACTGCCATACCCGGAAGGCGTGCATCTGGTCGCGTACGCCGACGACGTAACGTTCCTCGTTGAGTCGAACACTAGGGCTGGCGTGGAGGCTTGCGCCTCTCACGCCCTTGCACTGGCCTCTGAGTGGGGACTAAGGAACCGCCTGGGCTTCTCACCTTCGAAGTCACATACCATGACTCTGAAGGGGAAGCTGCCCGGGCGGCCACCGGTCATTCGGCTCGGCGGAGAATCAGTCGGGAGTGTGGCGTCGGCCAGGGTACTCGGGGTGGTAGTCGACACAAGTCAATGTTTTCGCGAACACGCGCAATCCATTGGCGAGCGTGCCGCAGCTGCG
>JAJHJA010000625.1:50000-55000 GCA_021202915.1 Heliconius himera
ATCAACTTTCGATGGTAGTTTCTGCGACTACCATGGTTGTCACGGGTAACGGGGAATCAGGGTTCGATTCCGGAGAGGGAGCCTGAGAAACGGCTACCACATCCAAGGAAGGCAGCAGGCGCGCAAATTACCCACTCCCGGCACGGGGAGGTAGTGACGAAAAATAACGATACGGGACTCTTTCGAGGCCTCGTAATCGGAATGAGTACACTTTAAATATTTTAACGAGGAACAATTGGAGGGCAAGTCTGGTGCCAGCAGCCGCGGTAATTCCAGCTCCAATAGCGTATACTAAAATTGTTGCGGTTAAAAAGCTCGTAGTTGCATTTGTGCGCCGCGCTGTCGGTGCACCGCATCCGCGGTGATACTGACACGTCTGCGGAGCATATCGTCGGTGAGCCGGCGGTAAAACGCCGGTTCAATATCAAAATCCTATCGCGGTTCTCTTCGGTGAGTGTCGAGATGGGCCGACAATTTTACTTTGAACAAATTAGAGTGCTCAAAGCGGGCTCAAAATGCCGCTTGAATATTTCGTGCATGGAATAATAGAATATGATCTCGGTTCTATTTTGTTGGTTTTCAGAACTCCGAGGTAATGATTAATAGGGATAACTGGGGGCATTCGTATTGCGACGTTAGAGGTGAAATTCTTGGATCGTCGCAAGACGAACATCAGCGAAAGCATTTGCCAAAGGTGTTTTCATCAATCAAGAACGAAAGTTAGAGGTTCGAAGGCGATTAGATACCGCCCTAGTTCTAACCGTAAATATGTCGTCTAGCGATCCGCCGACGTTAATACAATGGCTCGGCGGGCAGCTTCCGGGAAACCAAAGATTTTGGACTCCGGGGGGAGTATGGTTGCAAAGCTGAAACTTAAAGGAATTGACGGAAGGGCACCACCAGGAGTGGAGCCTGCGGCTTAATTTGACTCAACACGGGAAATCTCACCAGGCCCGGACACCGGAAGGATTGACAGATTAACAGCTCTTTCTTGATTCGGTGGGTGGTGGTGCATGGCCGTTCTTAGTTGGTGGAGCGATTTGTCTGGTTAATTCCGGTAACGAACGAGACTCTAGCCTGCTAAATAGGCGTCGTCATTTAGGTGTGCGCGATTTCGGTCGCGCAACTCACTGGCGACGTATTAAAATTCTTCTTAGAGGGACCGGCGTCTTCGAGCCGCACGAGATTGAGCAATAACAGGTCTGTGATGCCCTTAGATGTCCTGGGCCGCACGCGCGCTACACTGAAGGAATCAGCATGTTCTCCCTGGCCTAGAGGCCCGGGCAACCCGTTGAAACTCCTTCGTGCTGGGGATTGGGGTTTGCAATTATCCCCCATAAACGAGGAATTCCTAGTAAGCGCGAGTCATAAGCTCGCGTTGATTACGTCCCTGCCCTTTGTACACACCGCCCGTCGCTACTACCGATTGAATGATTTAGTGAGGTCTTCGGACCGACACGCGGTGGCTTCACGGCCGTCGGCGTTGCTGGGAAGTTGACCAAACTTGATCATTTAGAGGAAGTAAAAGTCGTAACAAGGTTTCCGTAGGGGAACCTGCGGAAGGATCATTAACGTGTGTGTGCGTGTTGTCGTGTTTCTCGCCCTCACCGGCGCCGAAATACTACACAATCTCCACATAACAAAGATATGATTTATAAAAAGAGATAAAGGAGAGGCGGGAGCGAAAGCGCGCGCGCGCGCGCATACATTTCGACGAAAGGACGTGCAACGCGCGAGCACACGACGGTGCATCGCGTCGCGTTATACACAAAGCGAAAGGGTGTCGCCGGCGCGTGCGCAGCAAACGTACTGTGCACGTGTTGGGGGTGTGTGTACTCGGCGAGTACCGTGTGCGTGTGGAACGCGATCGACGCAGACCGGTGAGAATCCGCGCCGCGAGTCGATCGCACCGCTTACACGGCTCGCCGCTACGAGAGACACACCATCGGCGAACACTCTACGCTAGTATGCGACGAGATGATGTCGTGTGCCGTCGTCGTCGAAAGTGCCGCGCGCGCGGTCGCTCTCCGCTTTACCAACAATATATGCGGTCGGACGGGGAATGACGTCGTGTGGGCCAGCCGAGAGCTCTACGTGCGAGAGCGTATTGCGAACGGCACTCGCCGACAGATCTCCCAGTCTGTAGTGTGTCTGTGATCGCGCCGACAGCGCCCCTCCGTCCACGTCGCACGTCGTCGTCGGATGTGAGGAGGATAGGTGCGGCGCGGTGCCGATCATCAGAAGAACACAAACAAACTAACTGAAAAAAAAAAAAATACCTTCGATCTCACGTCGCACGTCGTTTCTAAATCGAATCTATGTGTGTACACTGTGTGATTGTGGTTGATTTTTTTTTTCTTTTTTTTGTCGATCTGTCGATCGACAATTTTCGTGACACGTTTCAAACAAAACATTAATTGTGTTTTTTATATTTTTGTGTTGGTCTTTATTTGATCGCGCAAAATGCAAAAACGCAAACCACTACCCTGAACGGTGGATCACTTGGCTCGCGGGTCGATGAAGAACGCAGTTAACTGCGCGTCATAGTGTGAACTGCAGGACACATTTGAACATCGACATTTCGAACGCACATTGCGGTCCGTGGGGTTACATCCAGGACCACTCCTGTCTGAGGGCCGGCTGCATAAAAACAATTGCCACACTGTACGCGACGACACTGCGCGCGCGCATCACTGCGCCGCGCCGTTCGCGCGTGTACAAATGGCGGTTCCGTCGAGTGCGAGCGCACAGCTCGCTATCGCGGTCCGCTCAAATATGTGACCAACCCAAATGTCGGTGTGGTGGCCCACTCGGCCGCCGCACCGTCGCTTCGCAAACACACTTATGCGAACGGTAATGCGCGCGCAGTCTCGCCGCCGCTAACCCGGTGGGTGGGACGCGCGCGCGCGTTCCGACGGAGGAGGCGCGACCCGTTCTCTCCTGTACCCTTCGAGATAACAATCAGAGGGTCCACGGGTGTTGAACTCGATCCGCGCCGATACCGGTGTGCCCGCGCGCGCAAACGCACAGATATCCTACCTAGTAGAGAGATCTGTCTTTTGCGTTCACGCGCGCACGCTCGTGTTACGTGTTAGCGTACGCTCAGTAGGCGGACTCGACGTCCGAAGTGCGCGTCGACGCCGACGCTCGCAAGGGGGGGCGGACGTGTGAGATGTGCAGCGACGACTCTCGTCGTCGCGGTACTCGAACGCGTCCAACGCTCCGCGCGTGATCGGCGCCTTCGCGCTGACGGATATCGCGTCTGCCTCGTTTTTTTATCGTTGGCCTCAGATCAGGGAGGATCACCCGCCGAATTTAAGCATATTAGTAAGCGGAGGAAAAGAAACTAACCAGGATTTCCTTAGTAGCGGCGAGCGAACAGGAAATAGCCCAGCACTGAATCCCGCGGTTGTAACGATCGCGGGAGATGTGGTGTTCGGGAGGTCCCGCTTTCTCGTCGTCGCCACTCCTGTCCAAGTTCGTCTTGAACGGGGCCGTTTTCCCGTAGAGGGTGCCAGGCCCGTAGCGACGGAGCGAGACGGCGAGAGGGACTCTCCTCAGAGTCGGGTTGCTTGAGAGTGCAGCCCTAAGTGGGTGGTAAACTCCATCTAAGGCTAAATATTACCGCGAGACCGATAGCGAACAAGTACCGTGAGGGAAAGTTGAAAAGAACTTTGAAGAGAGAGTTCAAGAGTACGTGAAACCGTTCAGGGGTAAACCTGCGAAACTCGAATGAACGAACGGAGAGATTCACCGTCATTCGGCGGCGTACGGGCGCGCGCCTCGATGTGGCGCACCGTCACTCGCGTGGCGTTCTAGCGTTGCACGGGTCGCGTCCGTCGACGTCCGCCGACGGCGTGCACTTCTCTCTCAGTAATACATCGCGACCCGTTCGACGTCGGCCTAAGCGCCGTCCGGGAGCCCTGCGGTATCGTCTAAACAGCGATGCCGCAGGACCGTGACGGACCGCCGGCCGGCTATCGGACGGTATTTACGACAAATACGATTCGCGCACGCGCCTCGCGCGCGTCCGGCCCGACGCAAGCTCTAATGTCGTCTTCCGACGTCCTGCCCGAGTGCGGACGTTGGAGCGGCGTTGCTGTAGTCGCTGCCGTGCTGTCTCGGACCGTGCGCGTATCAGTCTGCGATGATTCATTTTCGGGCACTCGCAGGACCCGTCTTGAAACACGGACCAAGGAGTCTAGCATGTGTGCGAGTCATTGAGTTTATATCGAAAATAATTCACAAAACTGAAAGGCGCAACGAAAGTGAAGGCGCGCGCTCGTCGCGCGCTCAGGGAGGATGGAGCGTCGGTCTCGATCGACCTCCCGCACTCCCGAGGCGTCTCGTTTCCAATCCGTGAATGCAGGCGCGCTCTGAGCACAGATGCTGGGACCCGAAAGATGGTGAACTATGCCTGGTCAGGTCGAAGTCAGGGGAAACCCTGATGGAGGACCGTAGCGATTCTGACGTGCAAATCGATCGTCGGAACTGGGTATAGGGGCGAAAGACTAATCGAACCATCTAGTAGCTGGTTCCGTCCGAAGTTTCCCTCAGGATAGCTGGCGTCGATTATTAACAGTCCCATCCGGTAAAGCGAATGATTAGAGGCATTGGGGCCGAAACGACCTCAACCTATTCTCAAACTTTAAATGGGTGAGAACTCCGGCTTACTCGAACGATGAAGCCGGAGATCTGATGACGGTGCCAAGTGGGCCAATTTTGGTAAGCAGAACTGGCGCTGTGGGATGAACCAAACGTAGTGTTAAGGCGCCTAAAAAACGCTCATGGGACACCATGAAAGGCGTTGGTCGCTCATGACAGCAGGACGGTGGCCATGGAAGTCGGAATCCGCTAAGGAGTGTGCAACGACTCACCTGCCGAAGCAACCAGCCCTGAAAATGGATGGCGCTGAAGCGTTTTGCCTATACACTACCGTTACGGGCACGTGCGGCGCGCGTTTACGCGTGCGTCTGCGTCATTATGCCGTAACGAGTAGG
>JAJHJA010000625.1:60000-62500 GCA_021202915.1 Heliconius himera
TGACCAGTGATGGGATGAGTGCTTTTATTAGATCAAAACCAATCGACGGAGGGCTTCGCGTCCGAAGTCGTTAATTTTGATGAATCTGGATAACTTTTGCCGATCGCATGGTCAAGTACCGGCGACGCATCTTTCAAATGTCTGCCTTATCAACTTTCGATGGTAGTTTCTGCGACTACCATGGTTGTCACGGGTAACGGGGAATCAGGGTTCGATTCCGGAGAGGGAGCCTGAGAAACGGCTACCACATCCAAGGAAGGCAGCAGGCGCGCAAATTACCCACTCCCGGCACGGGGAGGTAGTGACGAAAAATAACGATACGGGACTCTTTCGAGGCCTCGTAATCGGAATGAGTACACTTTAAATATTTTAACGAGGAACAATTGGAGGGCAAGTCTGGTGCCAGCAGCCGCGGTAATTCCAGCTCCAATAGCGTATACTAAAATTGTTGCGGTTAAAAAGCTCGTAGTTGCATTTGTGCGCCGCGCTGTCGGTGCACCGCATCCGCGGTGATACTGACACGTCTGCGGAGCATATCGTCGGTGAGCCGGCGGTAAAACGCCGGTTCAATATCAAAATCCTATCGCGGTTCTCTTCGGTGAGTGTCGAGATGGGCCGACAATTTTACTTTGAACAAATTAGAGTGCTCAAAGCGGGCTCAAAATGCCGCTTGAATATTTCGTGCATGGAATAATAGAATATGATCTCGGTTCTATTTTGTTGGTTTTCAGAACTCCGAGGTAATGATTAATAGGGATAACTGGGGGCATTCGTATTGCGACGTTAGAGGTGAAATTCTTGGATCGTCGCAAGACGAACATCAGCGAAAGCATTTGCCAAAGGTGTTTTCATCAATCAAGAACGAAAGTTAGAGGTTCGAAGGCGATTAGATACCGCCCTAGTTCTAACCGTAAATATGTCGTCTAGCGATCCGCCGACGTTAATACAATGGCTCGGCGGGCAGCTTCCGGGAAACCAAAGATTTTGGACTCCGGGGGGAGTATGGTTGCAAAGCTGAAACTTAAAGGAATTGACGGAAGGGCACCACCAGGAGTGGAGCCTGCGGCTTAATTTGACTCAACACGGGAAATCTCACCAGGCCCGGACACCGGAAGGATTGACAGATTAACAGCTCTTTCTTGATTCGGTGGGTGGTGGTGCATGGCCGTTCTTAGTTGGTGGAGCGATTTGTCTGGTTAATTCCGGTAACGAACGAGACTCTAGCCTGCTAAATAGGCGTCGTCATTTAGGTGTGCGCGATTTCGGTCGCGCAACTCACTGGCGACGTATTAAAATTCTTCTTAGAGGGACCGGCGTCTTCGAGCCGCACGAGATTGAGCAATAACAGGTCTGTGATGCCCTTAGATGTCCTGGGCCGCACGCGCGCTACACTGAAGGAATCAGCATGTTCTCCCTGGCCTAGAGGCCCGGGCAACCCGTTGAAACTCCTTCGTGCTGGGGATTGGGGTTTGCAATTATCCCCCATAAACGAGGAATTCCTAGTAAGCGCGAGTCATAAGCTCGCGTTGATTACGTCCCTGCCCTTTGTACACACCGCCCGTCGCTACTACCGATTGAATGATTTAGTGAGGTCTTCGGACCGACACGCGGTGGCTTCACGGCCGTCGGCGTTGCTGGGAAGTTGACCAAACTTGATCATTTAGAGGAAGTAAAAGTCGTAACAAGGTTTCCGTAGGGGAACCTGCGGAAGGATCATTAACGTGTGTGTGCGTGTTGTCGTGTTTCTCGCCCTCACCGGCGCCGAAATACTACACAATCTCCACATAACAAAGATATGATTTATAAAAAGAGATAAAGGAGAGGCGGGAGCGAAAGCGCGCGCGCGCGCGCATACATTTCGACGAAAGGACGTGCAACGCGCGAGCACACGACGGTGCATCGCGTCGCGTTATACACAAAGCGAAAGGGTGTCGCCGGCGCGTGCGCAGCAAACGTACTGTGCACGTGTTGGGGGTGTGTGTACTCGGCGAGTACCGTGTGCGTGTGGAACGCGATCGACGCAGACCGGTGAGAATCCGCGCCGCGAGTCGATCGCACCGCTTACACGGCTCGCCGCTACGAGAGACACACCATCGGCGAACACTCTACGCTAGTATGCGACGAGATGATGTCGTGTGCCGTCGTCGTCGAAAGTGCCGCGCGCGCGGTCGCTCTCCGCTTTACCAACAATATATGCGGTCGGACGGGGAATGACGTCGTGTGGGCCAGCCGAGAGCTCTACGTGCGAGAGCGTATTGCGAACGGCACTCGCCGACAGATCTCCCAGTCTGTAGTGTGTCTGTGATCGCGCCGACAGCGCCCCTCCGTCCACGTCGCACGTCGTCGTCGGATGTGAGGAGGATAGGTGCGGCGCGGTGTCGATCATCAGAAGAACACAAACAAACTAACTGAAAAAAAAAAAAAATACCTTCGATCTCACGTCGCACGTCGTTTCTAAATCGAATCTATGTGTGTACACTGTGTGATTGTGGTTGATTTT
>JAJHJA010000625.1:70000-72500 GCA_021202915.1 Heliconius himera
TCCTGCCAGTAGTTATATGCTTGTCTCAAAGATTAAGCCATGCATGTCTCAGTGCAAGCCGTATTAAGGCGATACCGCGAATGGCTCAATATATCAGTTTTGGTTCCTTAGATCTTACTCAGTTACTTGGATAACTGTGGTAATTCTAGAGCTAATACATGCAATCAGAACTCTGACCAGTGATGGGATGAGTGCTTTTATTAGATCAAAACCAATCGACGGAGGGCTTCGCGTCCGAAGTCGTTAATTTTGATGAATCTGGATAACTTTTGCCGATCGCATGGTCAAGTACCGGCGACGCATCTTTCAAATGTCTGCCTTATCAACTTTCGATGGTAGTTTCTGCGACTACCATGGTTGTCACGGGTAACGGGGAATCAGGGTTCGATTCCGGAGAGGGAGCCTGAGAAACGGCTACCACATCCAAGGAAGGCAGCAGGCGCGCAAATTACCCACTCCCGGCACGGGGAGGTAGTGACGAAAAATAACGATACGGGACTCTTTCGAGGCCTCGTAATCGGAATGAGTACACTTTAAATATTTTAACGAGGAACAATTGGAGGGCAAGTCTGGTGCCAGCAGCCGCGGTAATTCCAGCTCCAATAGCGTATACTAAAATTGTTGCGGTTAAAAAGCTCGTAGTTGCATTTGTGCGCCGCGCTGTCGGTGCACCGCATCCGCGGTGATACTGACACGTCTGCGGAGCATATCGTCGGTGAGCCGGCGGTAAAACGCCGGTTCAATATCAAAATCCTATCGCGGTTCTCTTCGGTGAGTGTCGAGATGGGCCGACAATTTTACTTTGAACAAATTAGAGTGCTCAAAGCGGGCTCAAAATGCCGCTTGAATATTTCGTGCATGGAATAATAGAATATGATCTCGGTTCTATTTTGTTGGTTTTCAGAACTCCGAGGTAATGATTAATAGGGATAACTGGGGGCATTCGTATTGCGACGTTAGAGGTGAAATTCTTGGATCGTCGCAAGACGAACATCAGCGAAAGCATTTGCCAAAGGTGTTTTCATCAATCAAGAACGAAAGTTAGAGGTTCGAAGGCGATTAGATACCGCCCTAGTTCTAACCGTAAATATGTCGTCTAGCGATCCGCCGACGTTAATACAATGGCTCGGCGGGCAGCTTCCGGGAAACCAAAGATTTTGGACTCCGGGGGGAGTATGGTTGCAAAGCTGAAACTTAAAGGAATTGACGGAAGGGCACCACCAGGAGTGGAGCCTGCGGCTTAATTTGACTCAACACGGGAAATCTCACCAGGCCCGGACACCGGAAGGATTGACAGATTAACAGCTCTTTCTTGATTCGGTGGGTGGTGGTGCATGGCCGTTCTTAGTTGGTGGAGCGATTTGTCTGGTTAATTCCGGTAACGAACGAGACTCTAGCCTGCTAAATAGGCGTCGTCATTTAGGTGTGCGCGATTTCGGTCGCGCAACTCACTGGCGACGTATTAAAATTCTTCTTAGAGGGACCGGCGTCTTCGAGCCGCACGAGATTGAGCAATAACAGGTCTGTGATGCCCTTAGATGTCCTGGGCCGCACGCGCGCTACACTGAAGGAATCAGCATGTTCTCCCTGGCCTAGAGGCCCGGGCAACCCGTTGAAACTCCTTCGTGCTGGGGATTGGGGTTTGCAATTATCCCCCATAAACGAGGAATTCCTAGTAAGCGCGAGTCATAAGCTCGCGTTGATTACGTCCCTGCCCTTTGTACACACCGCCCGTCGCTACTACCGATTGAATGATTTAGTGAGGTCTTCGGACCGACACGCGGTGGCTTCACGGCCGTCGGCGTTGCTGGGAAGTTGACCAAACTTGATCATTTAGAGGAAGTAAAAGTCGTAACAAGGTTTCCGTAGGGGAACCTGCGGAAGGATCATTAACGTGTGTGTGCGTGTTGTCGTGTTTCTCGCCCTCACCGGCGCCGAAATACTACACAATCTCCACATAACAAAGATATGATTTATAAAAAGAGATAAAGGAGAGGCGGGAGCGAAAGCGCGCGCGCGCGCGCATACATTTCGACGAAAGGACGTGCAACGCGCGAGCACACGACGGTGCATCGCGTCGCGTTATACACAAAGCGAAAGGGTGTCGCCGGCGCGTGCGCAGCAAACGTACTGTGCACGTGTTGGGGGTGTGTGTACTCGGCGAGTACCGTGTGCGTGTGGAACGCGATCGACGCAGACCGGTGAGAATCCGCGCCGCGAGTCGATCGCACCGCTTACACGGCTCGCCGCTACGAGAGACACACCATCGGCGAACACTCTACGCTAGTATGCGACGAGATGATGTCGTGTGCCGTCGTCGTCGAAAGTGCCGCGCGCGCGGTCGCTCTCCGCTTTACCAACAATATATGCGGTCGGACGGGGAATGACGTCGTGTGGGCCAGCCGAGAGCTCTACGTGCGAGAGCGTATTGCGAACGGCACTCGCCGACAGATCTCCCAGTCTGTAGTGTGTCTGTGATCGCGCCGACAGCGCCCCTCCG
>JAJHJA010000625.1:82500-85000 GCA_021202915.1 Heliconius himera
GGGAGCCTGAGAAACGGCTACCACATCCAAGGAAGGCAGCAGGCGCGCAAATTACCCACTCCCGGCACGGGGAGGTAGTGACGAAAAATAACGATACGGGACTCTTTCGAGGCCTCGTAATCGGAATGAGTACACTTTAAATATTTTAACGAGGAACAATTGGAGGGCAAGTCTGGTGCCAGCAGCCGCGGTAATTCCAGCTCCAATAGCGTATACTAAAATTGTTGCGGTTAAAAAGCTCGTAGTTGCATTTGTGCGCCGCGCTGTCGGTGCACCGCATCCGCGGTGATACTGACACGTCTGCGGAGCATATCGTCGGTGAGCCGGCGGTAAAACGCCGGTTCAATATCAAAATCCTATCGCGGTTCTCTTCGGTGAGTGTCGAGATGGGCCGACAATTTTACTTTGAACAAATTAGAGTGCTCAAAGCGGGCTCAAAATGCCGCTTGAATATTTCGTGCATGGAATAATAGAATATGATCTCGGTTCTATTTTGTTGGTTTTCAGAACTCCGAGGTAATGATTAATAGGGATAACTGGGGGCATTCGTATTGCGACGTTAGAGGTGAAATTCTTGGATCGTCGCAAGACGAACATCAGCGAAAGCATTTGCCAAAGGTGTTTTCATCAATCAAGAACGAAAGTTAGAGGTTCGAAGGCGATTAGATACCGCCCTAGTTCTAACCGTAAATATGTCGTCTAGCGATCCGCCGACGTTAATACAATGGCTCGGCGGGCAGCTTCCGGGAAACCAAAGATTTTGGACTCCGGGGGGAGTATGGTTGCAAAGCTGAAACTTAAAGGAATTGACGGAAGGGCACCACCAGGAGTGGAGCCTGCGGCTTAATTTGACTCAACACGGGAAATCTCACCAGGCCCGGACACCGGAAGGATTGACAGATTAACAGCTCTTTCTTGATTCGGTGGGTGGTGGTGCATGGCCGTTCTTAGTTGGTGGAGCGATTTGTCTGGTTAATTCCGGTAACGAACGAGACTCTAGCCTGCTAAATAGGCGTCGTCATTTAGGTGTGCGCGATTTCGGTCGCGCAACTCACTGGCGACGTATTAAAATTCTTCTTAGAGGGACCGGCGTCTTCGAGCCGCACGAGATTGAGCAATAACAGGTCTGTGATGCCCTTAGATGTCCTGGGCCGCACGCGCGCTACACTGAAGGAATCAGCATGTTCTCCCTGGCCTAGAGGCCCGGGCAACCCGTTGAAACTCCTTCGTGCTGGGGATTGGGGTTTGCAATTATCCCCCATAAACGAGGAATTCCTAGTAAGCGCGAGTCATAAGCTCGCGTTGATTACGTCCCTGCCCTTTGTACACACCGCCCGTCGCTACTACCGATTGAATGATTTAGTGAGGTCTTCGGACCGACACGCGGTGGCTTCACGGCCGTCGGCGTTGCTGGGAAGTTGACCAAACTTGATCATTTAGAGGAAGTAAAAGTCGTAACAAGGTTTCCGTAGGGGAACCTGCGGAAGGATCATTAACGTGTGTGTGCGTGTTGTCGTGTTTCTCGCCCTCACCGGCGCCGAAATACTACACAATCTCCACATAACAAAGATATGATTTATAAAAAGAGATAAAGGAGAGGCGGGAGCGAAAGCGCGCGCGCGCGCGCATACATTTCGACGAAAGGACGTGCAACGCGCGAGCACACGACGGTGCATCGCGTCGCGTTATACACAAAGCGAAAGGGTGTCGCCGGCGCGTGCGCAGCAAACGTACTGTGCACGTGTTGGGGGTGTGTGTACTCGGCGAGTACCGTGTGCGTGTGGAACGCGATCGACGCAGACCGGTGAGAATCCGCGCCGCGAGTCGATCGCACCGCTTACACGGCTCGCCGCTACGAGAGACACACCATCGGCGAACACTCTACGCTAGTATGCGACGAGATGATGTCGTGTGCCGTCGTCGTCGAAAGTGCCGCGCGCGCGGTCGCTCTCCGCTTTACCAACAATATATGCGGTCGGACGGGGAATGACGTCGTGTGGGCCAGCCGAGAGCTCTACGTGCGAGAGCGTATTGCGAACGGCACTCGCCGACAGATCTCCCAGTCTGTAGTGTGTCTGTGATCGCGCCGACAGCGCCCCTCCGTCCACGTCGCACGTCGTCGTCGGATGTGAGGAGGATAGGTGCGGCGCGGTGCCGATCATCAGAAGAACACAAACAAACTAACTGAAAAAAAAAAAAATACCTTCGATCTCACGTCGCACGTCGTTTCTAAATCGAATCTATGTGTGTACACTGTGTGATTGTGGTTGATTTTTTTTTTCTTTTTTTTGTCGATCTGTCGATCGACAATTTTCGTGACACGTTTCAAACAAAACATTAATTGTGTTTTTTATATTTTTGTGTTGGTCTTTATTTGATCGCGCAAAATGCAAAAACGCAAACCACTACCCTGAACGGTGGATCACTTGGCTCGCGGGTCGATGAAGAACGCAGTTAACTGCGCGTCATAGTGTGAACTGCAGGACACATTTGAACATCG
>JAJHJA010000625.1:92500-97500 GCA_021202915.1 Heliconius himera
ACACTTACTATACATAATATTTATTACCAAATTAATTTAAAAACTGTAGAGGAGTTAATATGCAATTATTACAGTTATTTTACAAAGAATATTATGAATCCTTCAAATCAATAATTTAACATTTAAGGCTGTTTCTGAATGAGTAAATTAAATTATTCACTAACATCAGCACATTTAACACAGAGTATATTGTATATGTAAAAAGAACATAAAGTTACAAAAATATATACGTGTAATAAATAATTAGCTTTATGTATATTTTGTAAATATTAAATATCAACAATGGTCGTATTTTTTTTATTTAAAACAATCAAAAATTCTTTGACGATAATGTCGTAAAAAAATCATATTAGAAGTCTAGTTATTTCTGCTTATTAAATCAATAATCATGTATTTCAAGAGGGCGAAGCCGCGGGCGAGCCGCTAGTCTTCAAATAAACTAAGCCTCGGTTATGTATCGTACCGTAGTTACCGCTGTTACAATTATTTCATTACACGAACTACTCGAAGACTTTTCGGTGGTGGTGGTGGTGGTGGTGGCGGTGGTGGTGGTGGTGGTGGTGGTGGTGGTGGTGGTTGCGGTGGTGGTGGCGGTGGTGGTGGTCGCGGTGTTCACCATCAAACTTTCACCGTCCCACCCGACTGTCGGTACGTCCCGAGTGTCGCGACCGTCGTTCTGTCTATATATGGGGTGTCGACGAGCCAAACGTCTGAGCGTAGTCGACTCCACGGAGATTATGTTGTATTCGTACAAACAATACCAATACACATAAAAATTATTGTACAGTGTCGGTCGACGGGCGCGCCTTGTGCGTTGTTCGTATTACAATTTTAGATACATTTTGTTTTCATCATGTATTCTTATATTGTTCAGCGATCGTTCGAATTTATGTGTGCGCGTCCCTTGCGGGCGATATATCTTTAAAATTGGCCACGATCTCTCCAACACCGGGCGATGATTTGTATACCACATGTTCACGCTCATGTTAAACGATATTATGAGAGTGTGTTGTGTGTGTGTTATTGCGACCGTTGTCGCTGCACACGCATTAAAGATCTCGTCAGAGAACGTTCAGTACGGTGACCGTGCATCGCGTTCGTTGTCGTTTGTCGTTTGACAGGCGGCGACGACTGCGCTGCGGCGTCGTTGTAATAAATATAGAGTATATCAGAACGGAGAAAGTTTGCGCGAACCGACACACACGACGCACATACATGCGTTTGTGTTATCATGTTGAGCTTTCGAAGTTTTCGAAATTTAAATATTTTTTTTAAAAGTCATCGCGACGAGTCTTTCGACCCCCGCGTACGACCTTTAAGAGAAAAAATATAAAACAACGCGAGAGTTAGCGATGTTATTATTGTTAGCTCCCTGGTTGATCCTGCCAGTAGTTATATGCTTGTCTCAAAGATTAAGCCATGCATGTCTCAGTGCAAGCCGTATTAAGGCGATACCGCGAATGGCTCAATATATCAGTTTTGGTTCCTTAGATCTTACTCAGTTACTTGGATAACTGTGGTAATTCTAGAGCTAATACATGCAATCAGAACTCTGACCAGTGATGGGATGAGTGCTTTTATTAGATCAAAACCAATCGACGGAGGGCTTCGCGTCCGAAGTCGTTAATTTTGATGAATCTGGATAACTTTTGCCGATCGCATGGTCAAGTACCGGCGACGCATCTTTCAAATGTCTGCCTTATCAACTTTCGATGGTAGTTTCTGCGACTACCATGGTTGTCACGGGTAACGGGGAATCAGGGTTCGATTCCGGAGAGGGAGCCTGAGAAACGGCTACCACATCCAAGGAAGGCAGCAGGCGCGCAAATTACCCACTCCCGGCACGGGGAGGTAGTGACGAAAAATAACGATACGGGACTCTTTCGAGGCCTCGTAATCGGAATGAGTACACTTTAAATATTTTAACGAGGAACAATTGGAGGGCAAGTCTGGTGCCAGCAGCCGCGGTAATTCCAGCTCCAATAGCGTATACTAAAATTGTTGCGGTTAAAAAGCTCGTAGTTGCATTTGTGCGCCGCGCTGTCGGTGCACCGCATCCGCGGTGATACTGACACGTCTGCGGAGCATATCGTCGGTGAGCCGGCGGTAAAACGCCGGTTCAATATCAAAATCCTATCGCGGTTCTCTTCGGTGAGTGTCGAGATGGGCCGACAATTTTACTTTGAACAAATTAGAGTGCTCAAAGCGGGCTCAAAATGCCGCTTGAATATTTCGTGCATGGAATAATAGAATATGATCTCGGTTCTATTTTGTTGGTTTTCAGAACTCCGAGGTAATGATTAATAGGGATAACTGGGGGCATTCGTATTGCGACGTTAGAGGTGAAATTCTTGGATCGTCGCAAGACGAACATCAGCGAAAGCATTTGCCAAAGGTGTTTTCATCAATCAAGAACGAAAGTTAGAGGTTCGAAGGCGATTAGATACCGCCCTAGTTCTAACCGTAAATATGTCGTCTAGCGATCCGCCGACGTTAATACAATGGCTCGGCGGGCAGCTTCCGGGAAACCAAAGATTTTGGACTCCGGGGGGAGTATGGTTGCAAAGCTGAAACTTAAAGGAATTGACGGAAGGGCACCACCAGGAGTGGAGCCTGCGGCTTAATTTGACTCAACACGGGAAATCTCACCAGGCCCGGACACCGGAAGGATTGACAGATTAACAGCTCTTTCTTGATTCGGTGGGTGGTGGTGCATGGCCGTTCTTAGTTGGTGGAGCGATTTGTCTGGTTAATTCCGGTAACGAACGAGACTCTAGCCTGCTAAATAGGCGTCGTCATTTAGGTGTGCGCGATTTCGGTCGCGCAACTCACTGGCGACGTATTAAAATTCTTCTTAGAGGGACCGGCGTCTTCGAGCCGCACGAGATTGAGCAATAACAGGTCTGTGATGCCCTTAGATGTCCTGGGCCGCACGCGCGCTACACTGAAGGAATCAGCATGTTCTCCCTGGCCTAGAGGCCCGGGCAACCCGTTGAAACTCCTTCGTGCTGGGGATTGGGGTTTGCAATTATCCCCCATAAACGAGGAATTCCTAGTAAGCGCGAGTCATAAGCTCGCGTTGATTACGTCCCTGCCCTTTGTACACACCGCCCGTCGCTACTACCGATTGAATGATTTAGTGAGGTCTTCGGACCGACACGCGGTGGCTTCACGGCCGTCGGCGTTGCTGGGAAGTTGACCAAACTTGATCATTTAGAGGAAGTAAAAGTCGTAACAAGGTTTCCGTAGGGGAACCTGCGGAAGGATCATTAACGTGTGTGTGCGTGTTGTCGTGTTTCTCGCCCTCACCGGCGCCGAAATACTACACAATCTCCACATAACAAAGATATGATTTATAAAAAGAGATAAAGGAGAGGCGGGAGCGAAAGCGCGCGCGCGCGCGCATACATTTCGACGAAAGGACGTGCAACGCGCGAGCACACGACGGTGCATCGCGTCGCGTTATACACAAAGCGAAAGGGTGTCGCCGGCGCGTGCGCAGCAAACGTACTGTGCACGTGTTGGGGGTGTGTGTACTCGGCGAGTACCGTGTGCGTGTGGAACGCGATCGACGCAGACCGGTGAGAATCCGCGCCGCGAGTCGATCGCACCGCTTACACGGCTCGCCGCTACGAGAGACACACCATCGGCGAACACTCTACGCTAGTATGCGACGAGATGATGTCGTGTGCCGTCGTCGTCGAAAGTGCCGCGCGCGCGGTCGCTCTCCGCTTTACCAACAATATATGCGGTCGGACGGGGAATGACGTCGTGTGGGCCAGCCGAGAGCTCTACGTGCGAGAGCGTATTGCGAACGGCACTCGCCGACAGATCTCCCAGTCTGTAGTGTGTCTGTGATCGCGCCGACAGCGCCCCTCCGTCCACGTCGCACGTCGTCGTCGGATGTGAGGATAGGTGCGGCGCGGTGCCGATCATCAGAAGAACACAAACAAACTAACTGAAAAAAAAAAAAATACCTTCGATCTCACGTCGCACGTCGTTTCTAAATCGAATCTATGTGTGTACACGTGTGTGATTGTGGTTGATTTTTTTTTTCTTTTTTTTGTCGATCTGTCGATCGACAATTTTCGTGACACGTTTCAAACAAAACATTAATTGTGTTTTTTATATTTTTGTGTTGGTCTTTATTTGATCGCGCAAAATGCAAAAACGCAAACCACTACCCTGAACGGTGGATCACTTGGCTCGCGGGTCGATGAAGAACGCAGTTAACTGCGCGTCATAGTGTGAACTGCAGGACACATTTGAACATCGACATTTCGAACGCACATTGCGGTCCGTGGGGTTACATCCAGGACCACTCCTGTCTGAGGGCCGGCTGCATAAAAACAATTGCCACACTGTACGCGACGACACTGCGCGCGCGCATCACTGCGCCGCGCCGTTCGCGCGTGTACAAATGGCGGTTCCGTCGAGTGCGAGCGCACAGCTCGCTATCGCGGTCCGCTCAAATATGTGACCAACCCAAATGTCGGTGTGGTGGCCCACTCGGCCGCCGCACCGTCGCTTCGCAAACACACTTATGCGAACGGTAATGCGCGCGCAGTCTCGCCGCCGCTAACCCGGTGGGTGGGACGCGCGCGCGCGTTCCGACGGAGGAGGCGCGACCCGTTCTCTCCTGTACCCTTCGAGATAACAATCAGAGGGTCCACGGGTGTTGAACTCGATCCGCGCCGATACCGGTGTGCCCGCGCGCGCAAACGCACAGATATCCTACCTAGTAGAGAGATCTGTCTTTTGCGTTCACGCGCGCACGCTCGTGTTACGTGTTAGCGTACGCTCAGTAGGCGGACTCGACGTCCGAAGTGCGCGTCGACGCCGACGCTCGCAAGGGGGGGCGGACGTGTGAGATGTGCAGCGACGACTCTCGTCGCGGTACTCGAACGCGTCCAACGCTCCGCGCGAGATCGGCGCCTTCGCGCTGACGGATATCGCGTCTGCCTCGTTTTTTTATCGTTGGCCTCAGATCAGGGAGGATC
>JAJHJA010000625.1:100000-112500 GCA_021202915.1 Heliconius himera
GACCCGCGTTCCGGCCTTCCGCGGATCTTCCTAGCCGTAAGGCCGTGTCGGTCTCGTCTCGTGCGCGATCGGCGCGGTTCTGTACGACCGCCGTTCAACGGTCAGCTCAGAACTGGCACGGACAAGGGGAATCCGACTGTCTAATTAAAACAAAGCATTGCGATGGCCCTCGCGGGTGTTGACGCAATGTGATTTCTGCCCAGTGCTCTGAATGTCAACGTGAAGAAATTCAAGCAAGCGCGGGTAAACGGCGGGAGTAACTATGACTCTCTTCGGAGAAACTCTCCCTAACGGGACACTGGAAAGAGCTTAGTTGCTCACGACCCGGTGGTAGCACACATTTCTCTGACGTGCCAGCTAGTCGAGGGATGTGAATACTGCGCGATCGGGTCGGCAATGGGTGAAGCGCCTCTCGGGGCGCGACGCCAACTCCTATCCACAGCCTGCACGTGGCGCCGCTGCGAAAGCCAATAGTGGGAGGAGGGACTTCACCATAAAGCAACTCTTTAGCAGCTGTTGCGAGATGCGAGGCCTCTTGGTGATAGTCTTACAACGCATAATGAGGCTAAGCATGAGTCCGCTATATTGTTCGTCACCACTTCGAGCTGGGGCGACTTGGGGTGGGGAACGATAAAGTGGAGCCCGGTTCCTCTACGGAGTGTGCAAGCGTCCACGACCATCTAGGATGCGAGCCGGAAGGGCCTGTGCAGGGTCTGGCTGTGCGCAGGGATGTGCACAGTAGTCTGTTGGGGGGGAAACCTCCAAGTCTATCAGCACGCTTCGGCGAGACATACGAGTGCTGAGGGCGAACCTTGGCGGTCGGGCTTGCCCCCCGGCCGTCATTGGGATAAAACTGACGCAATGGAACAAACAGAGAAAATATTGGACCACCCCGACCTCCCACAGGAGTCGGGGAGCGGCCAGAATCCCTCCCCTACGACTCAGCCTGGGGCCACTGTCGTGAACCTGGGTTCGTCAGAAGGGTGGATCTGTCCCATATGTGGACGATCCTTCAGAACAAAGGCGGGGCTTGGGCAGCACAAACGTAAAGCCCACCCCGTCTTGGCAAATGAGGAGGCTGCTCCAAATGAGGTGAAGCGGAGATGGCGCGAAGAAGAGGTTCTTCTACTAGCGCGAACGGAGGCGCAGCTGACAAAGGAGAACGGGAAGTGTACGGGCAGAGACCTGCACGCTCAACTGCCCCAGCTCTACCGGACGCTGGAGGCGGTTAAGGGCAAGCGGCGAGGGGCAGAGTACAAAGGGTTGGTGAAAACCTTCCTGGAGGAAATGTCCCTCCCCGCGCCAGTCCCTACAGCGAGCGGGTGCCCGTGCTCTGACCAGCACTCCCAGTCAGTGCAGCCGACGTGCGCAGAGGTAACCTCTGAAGACGTGCCAACCGCTGGTGAACCCGAAACCGTAGTCGGAGCGAGTATCAGTCCGAACGCAGAGCGGACTTTGTCTAGGCTGCTTAAGGTAGCCGAGGGGCGAAGGAAGCGATGCGGGCTGGGAGCGAAGACTGCGAGGCGCCTCCTCCGAGACACGATTCAAACAGAGGCAGCGCTAGAGAAGATGTCTAGCCGAAAGAGGAGACGAATTGAGTATGCGAGGGTACAAGAGCTGTTTCGGAAGAGTACAGGTCGAATAGCAGCTGAAATCATTACCGGCCAGAGCCGAGGGGTTAAGCACAGTCTTGCGGAGTTGGAAGCCTATTGGCGACCTATCCTCGAGGAGGTGTCTTTAGCCCCTGGCCCCACGGCAGAATCCCTGCGAGCCGTCAGGCAAGCAGCGGGTGCCGAGGAGCCGTGTTTTGAATCGCTGTGGCAGCCGATCTCGGTAAACGAGGTCAAGGCTGTCAAGATCGACCTGGAATCCGCGCCTGGTCCGGACGGTATCCGTGCGGATGAGTGGCGTACAGTTCCCATTCCCGTGAAGGCAGAAATTTTCAACTCCTGGTTGATGTCGGGCGAAATTCCCGAACCACTTAGACAGTGTCGCACAATTTTCGTGCCAAAAGTTGACACTCCAGGGCAACCGAGTGACTATCGGCCGATTTCGATCGCGTCGGTGCCACTCCGACACCTCCACGCAATCCTGGCACGTAGGCTGCTGGATTGTTGTCCACCCGACACAAGGCAAAGGGGGTTTGTCCATACGGACGGCACCCTCGAGAACACTGCAGTTCTCGACGCAGTGTTGGGGGACAGTAGGAGGAAGTTGCGGGAGTGTCACGTGGCGGTCCTCGACTTCTCTAAGGCGTTCGACACAGTGTCCCATAAGGCATTGGTTGAGCTCCTGGGAGCCCGAGGATTACCAAGGAAATTCTGCGAATACATGGCTCGTCTGTACAATACGGCAACTACCACCTTAGCCGTCCAAGGAAGATATAGCCAACCTGTCAAGGTGGGGAGAGGAGTCCGCCAGGGTGATCCGCTCTCGCCGGTGTTGTTCAACCTGGCGATGGACGTCATCCTTGCATCCCTGCCCAAGGGAGTCGGCTACGGGCTAGAAGGCGAGCGAACCTCGGCTCTGGCCTATGCTGACGACCTGGTCCTCCTAGCGGGGTCCCGGGTGGGAATGCAGGAGTCCATCGACTGTGTGGTGCGCACAGGTGAGACGCTGGGTCTCTACGTCAACCGGAGTAAGAGCTCCGTTCTTTCGATGGTGCCTGACGGCCACCGCAAGAAACACCACTTTCTTACGGAGAACACGTTCTCGGTTGGTAAGAAAAAGCTTCGGCAGGTGTCTTGCGTGGAAAGATGGCGCTATCTTGGCGTGGACTTCGACTCGTCCGGATCCGCGACAATAGAGCATGAGGTGAGCAAAGCCTTGAACAACATCTCCAAGGCGCCCCTTAAGCCGCAGCAGCGGCTCGAAATTGTAAGGGGTCACCTCGTTCCGAAGTTCCTGCACAGTCCTTGTGCTTGGGACGGTATCGGACAGCAGACTTAGAATGCTCGATGTCCAGATCCGGGGCGCGGTGAAAAAGTGGATGAGGCTACCGGCTGATGTGCCTCTTGGGTACTACTATGCCTCCGTTCGAGACGGTGGGCTCGGCTTGCCTTGCTTGCGAACGATGGTTCCGACCGTCATCGCGAGGAGGTATGGTCGGCTCGCCGAGTCGAGTTGGCCAGCGGCTGCGGCCGCCGCCAGAACCGACAGGATTCGACGGAAGCTGAAGTGGGCCAGGAAGTTGCTCAGCAAGTTCGGTGTCTCTAGCCCCGATGATACAACATCCGTGGCTAAGTTTTGGCGGGAGAAGCTGCACACGTCGACTGATGGGTTCGAACTCCGCGAATCCTCACGACACCCGGACTCCACAAAATGGATAAGGGAAAGGTGTGGGCAGCTAAGCGGACGCGATTACGTGCAGTTCGTCCACTGCCATATCAATGCTCTCCCCTCAAGAGTGAGGGTTTCTAGAGGGCGGCGAATCGGTCAGGAGGCGAACATTAGGTGTCGGGCTGGTTGCATGGTCAGTGAAACCACTGCACATGTGATCCAGCAGTGCCACCGAACGCACGGCGGACGCATCAAACGCCACGACTTGGTCACGAGAGTCGTCGCCGAGGCGATGACCAAGAGGGGCTGGAGGGTCGAACTGGAGCCGAGAATTGCCACATCACTGGGGCCTCGCAAGCCAGACATCATCGCGTCGAAGGGTGGAGTGGGTGTCATTCTGGACACACAGGTGGTCTCGGGCAGTAGGCCGCTCGACGAGTCTCATCGGACCAAACGTAGTAAATACGGGAGGAACGAGGAGCTTGTCGAAATGGTCGCTGGTAGACTAGGACTGCCTGCGGAGAATGTTCGGACGACGTCCTGCACTATCTCTTGGCGCGGTGTATGGAGCGCTGCATCCCTTCGGGAAATGCAGAAGCTCCTGGGGCTTGAGCGAAACGTGTACGGTGTAATACCGTGCCTTGTTCTGAGGGGGTCACATATGAACTGGAGCAGGTTCAACCAGATGACGAGCTCAATCATGACGGCGACGCCGGACTGAGTGATAGGGGTCCTGTGGACACGGGTGCTGCACTCCCGTTGTTCCTTGGACCTCTCGCGGTAACTTTTGCGAGGCCCTCGTTGCCAAAAAACTCAAGGAACAAGCCCACCATGTGCACAATGCCATACCCAAACGCTGAGGGAGCTAGAGGGCGATTTGGTACTCCCGGGTATGCCCGTTGACGGGGTGTCACGAGTTCGGGGACGAAGCGGGCGGCGTAATAGCCAAATGCCTCGTCATCTAATTAGTGACGCGCATGAATGGATTAACGAGATTCCCGCTGTCCCTATCTACTATCTACTTCGTCGCCGACATTCGGAGGCGACGGACGTGCGCGCGCTGCTCCGCTTTACTTGTTGCGGTTTTTCGTGGTTTTTCCCCTGATTTTCCGGGCAAGTGAGCTTTCAGTGCATTTTCGCAAGTCCTTGTTATTCATTACACGTACTGCATAGTGATAGAGACACAATTATTATAGTTTAAGAGTGTTTTTCTTGGTGAATTGGTGACAGTGACACGTGGTTTTGTGATTGTGCTTTGTGTGGAGGCGCCTTTTTGGGGCATCCGCCCACGCAGGCCAGCAGCGCGGTAGTGCGCGCCTTTCTTGGCAAGGTAAAAGGACCTAAACCAGGTTAGTGCATAGTTTAAGGCAAATATCAGTTTTTGGTTATGTTGCACATGTGGAAAGTGTCATTGGCACGTGGAAAGTGACGTTAGCACGTGCACAGTGCTAACTGTCATTCTAAGACAATTGACAATTAGTGTGGTGGACATTATCTGTGGTGAGGCATAGTCTAAATTGCGTAAGTGGTACACAGATATACAAACTCAATCGAACAATTGTGTCAGTGGTGACAGCTTTCACTTGCTGTTGGCAGCTGTCAGTGGTGCGGTGCCGCTTGCACCATGGAGCGGAAGAAAGATGACGAGCGGGAGTCACGCGTTACGCGGGTAACCAGAGAGGCAAGGGAAGTCCGAGAGGCCAGAGAGGCCCGCGAGGCCCGAGAGGCCCGAGAGGCCAGGGAGGCCCAAGAGGTCCGTCAGGCACTAGAGGCCAGAGAAATAAGGCTTGCCCGAGAGGTCCGAGAGGCCAGAGAGGCTCGAGTGGTGACCAGAGGGGCCAGTGAGGTAGAGGAGGAGAGGCTGCTGAAGGAGCGCGGCAAGGTGTCGCCATTCTCAAAGGGCGGGCTCACTCGTACGCCCCCCCAGGGGTTTGGATCGCCAGCCGTCACGCCCCCTGCGACGGCATTGGCTGCTCCAACGGGTGGGCGGCCGCACTGTCGGCCAATAGCGAAGGAGCGACAAACTGATGAGCCAATGGGTGGACCGGCACTCACAGAAGTGGAACGCCACCTCACAACTTCGGCGGCCAGGATGGAGAAGAGGCCACTCACTTCTCCGGAGCAGGTGGAAGACCAGGCCAAGCGCCGGCAGCTCACGGGAGCAGAACCCGTGGTTGAGGCCGAAGCTACTGGCTCGTACATGGGCATACCAGTGGATCCCCTAATGGAAGCGCCGTTGGAGGGAGTGTTGGGCCACGCTACACACCATACCAGATCCATAATGGAGGCGGTTCGTTCAAAGACAAGTAAATTGAACAAAGAGGAGATCGCATGTATTGGTGCTAACACCGAGCGCCTCACTGCCATCGTTGGCCTCTTGGTGGCTCGGGTTGCCGCTGCTGAGAGGAAACTTGATGAGGCGCGAAGAGGCGCACCAGCTTCTACCGGGTTCGTTCCCCCTCCCCAGGAGGTACCGTCGCATACATATGCGGCGACTCTAAAGCTGGGGAGAAGTCTGGAGACACGACCCGTTCCGGTGCGCCAAGGACCAGCTGTGGCAGTTTATCCAGCGGAGGATCAGCGTGAGAAGTTAAAGACTGCAGCTGACACAAAACTCGCACTAAAAACTTCGGTACAGCCAGCGAAGATCGGAGTCACTATAAGCAGCATCCGGCCGTGCGGAAACGGTGGAGTTATTGTGCAGACCGGGTCGGCCAGGGCAGCGGAGGCACTCAGGAAGGCCATCCCTCCCACCCTACGTGCTACGGAGCCTAAAGATAGGATGCCGCTAATCTCCCTATCGGGAGCGGAACAAACGGAGACATTCGACGAAGTACTAGAAAATCTATATGAACAGAACCTGGCAGACACGGAATGGAGCATAGCCTCCCTGAGAAAGGAGCTGAAGGCACTCTTCAGGAAAAGGCGAGCGGGAAACAGGTGCATGTGGGTCTGCCAGGCATCGCCTGCGCTCCGCAAGCACCTCATCGCTACAGGGCGGGTATACATTGGGTGGGAGGTCGTCGAGGTGAATGACTTTGTGGGTGTCACCTGCTGTAACAGGTGCCAGCAGTTCGGCCACCCGATAAAATATTGCCGATCCAAGGTGTCCACCTGCGGGCGCTGCGGAGAGGACGGCCATGACAAGGAAGAGTGCAAGGCCACCAATGCCTGCTGCGCCACATGCAAAAAGTTCGGACGCAAGGAGGCAACTGGCCATGTCACAAATGCACGAGACTGCCCGGCACGACGTCACGCTGAGGACCGGGAGCTCCAAAGAATAAACTATGGATAAGGACTCAAACAAGTTCAGGTTCGGGCAATTAAACTTGCAGGGCTCTGCGGCAGCTACGATGGAGCTGCCAGCCATAATCCAGGCCCACTCGCTCGACCTGGTACTGGTCCAGGAACCGTACGTTCCGCAAGATGCGGCTGCGGTTCCCGGCCCACTGCTGCTCCCGGCGGGCGTAAATAGTAAAGTTGCGATCTTCCTGGGAAGGAGGGATATCGCCTGCTCCATACAACTGCACCTGAGCACCAGCCATTGTATGGTTGTGCATGTCTGCCTGAGCCCGGCATCTTCATCGTTCTACGCGGTGAGCTCCTACTTCCAGTACTCACAGGACATAGGCCCGCATTTACACCATCTTGGGCGAGTACTGGAAGCCCTACGAGGAGCTCGTGTCGTAATTGGTGTGGACTCCAACGCACACTCCCCCATGTGGTACTCCCATCCCCGGCATTACATCGGCCGCGGAAGCGTTGTGACGGAAAGGAGGGAGCAAATGGAGTCCTTTATTATCGGCAAAGGCTTGCGAATAGCAAACACAGACGGACAGCCACCAACATTTGCGACAGCTAACGGGGAGTCTCACATTGATGTCACTCTAACCACGGGGGGAGTGATATTGAAAGACTGGCAGGTAATACCAGATGCCAGCATGAGCGATCACAGGCTAATTGTCTACTCAACGGAACTAATGAGGCACACTGGCACGACAGTGCCTGTCGCGGGCCGCTTGGAGCAGCCCTGCAGGTTTCGGGAGCGCGGTGTGGATTGGGAACGCTTCCAAACAATGATTCATCATAGGGTAGGACGCATAGATTGGAAGAAGCCAGCAAGTCAGGTATGCAAGGAATTCACCAACATGGTGACGAGAACTGCAATGGAATGTTTGGGAACAAGTACGGACGCAAAGCGAAACAGAGGATATGAGTGGTGGACCCCCACACTAGACTCTATGCGTAAAAAGAACAACAAGTTGAGGAAACTCTGGCAGTCGCTTAGGAAAAGAGGGATTGAGGCCATGGAAGAGCTTGTGAGGATGAGATTCCACTCTCACCGCAGAAAGTATAGGTGTGCGATGATGAGGGCGCAAATGGACTTTTTCCATGAGCTTGCTAACACAGGCAACCACGACCCGTGGGGACTAGCCTACAGAGCCGCTTGTGGGAGGCTGAGGCCTCCACCGAACGTCATTTACGGCATCAAGCTCATGGAAGGACATGCGCGTGACACAGAGTCTGCCATGCACAATATGGTGCGTTCACTTTGCCCTGACGATAATGCGTCCACGGACACGATTTACCATCGTCAGGTCCGTTTGTTGGCAGCCTGTGCGCCCGCTGGTGCTGATGCGCCCCCACCCTCGTACAGGGATCTGGAGAGAATAGTCAAGGAACTTCCTAACACGGCACCGGGTATCGATGGGATCACAGCCCGCATTGTTAAGCATGTGTGGCTCGTAGCTGGCTCCGAGCTAACGCGTATTTTCGGATTATGTGTGGAGGAAGGTACTTTCCCTGAGGTGTGGAAGGACGGTAGGCTGATTGTTCTGCCGAAAGGCAACGGCAAGCCGCTTACCGATCCCAAGGCATACCGCCCCATAACACTTCTCTCCGTCCTGGGTAAAATCCTGGAACGGGTGATTCTCACGTGCGCGCCAGCGCTGACACGTGACATATCCGTTTGCCAGCATGGGTTCACCAGGGGTAAGTCAACGCTTAGCGCCCTACGCTCCCTTCAGGAGGTAGTGGCTACTAGCACTTGCAAATACGTGCAGGCCATCTTTTTGGACATTTCTGGAGCCTTCGACAACGCATGGTGGCCTATGATCTTGCTCAAGGCAAAATCCAGGGGATGTCCGCCGAACATCTACCGCCTGCTATCGAGTTACTTCCATAACAGGCGGGTGGGTTTTCGACTGGGAAATAGTGTGGCGTGGAAGACTGCGACGATGGGCTGCCCGCAGGGCTCAGTTTTGGGACCCTCCCTGTGGAACCTCCTAATGGATGACCTGTTTCGACTGCCATACCCGGAAGGCGTGCACCTGATCGCGTATGCCGATGACGTTACGTTCCTCGTTGAGTCGAACACTAGGGCTGGCGTGGAGGCTTCCGCCTCTCACGCCCTTGCACTGGCCTCTGAGTGGGGACTAAGGAACCGCCTGGGCTTCTCTCCTTCGAAGTCACATACAATGACTCTGAAGGGGAAGCTGCCCGGGCGGCCACCGGTCATTCGGCTCGGCGGAGAATCAGTCGGGAGCGTGGCGTCGGCCAGGGTACTCGGGGTGGTAGTCGACACAAGTCAATGCTTTCGTGAGCACGCGCAATCCATTGGCGAGCGTGCCGCAGCTGCGTTCGGGAAGATGTCCCGAGTCTCGTCTTCCACGTGGGGTGTACGGTACAGGGCTCTTAAAGTCCTATACCGAGGAACATACGTGGCTACGGTCACCTACGCTGCAGGGTGTTGGTGGCACCGTACGACCACGTACGTAGTTAGAAGTGCCTTAACTAGGACACAACGGCAGGCTTTGATCCTGCTAACCAAGGCGTACCGCTCGGTTAGTTCAGCGGCACTCCCGGTGCTCGCTGGAGTTCTACCGGCGGACCTCGAGGTGAAACGTGCGGGCAGGATAGATGACATACGTCACCTATCGCGGGAGGAATTCAGGAAGGAGAAAGGTAAAATTTCGGAGGAGACTGTTGCCGAATGGCAACAGAGATGGGTGGATGAGGTTAAGGGTAGGGAGCTTTATCGGTACTTCCCGGACGTGTCGGCTCGTCTCAACGCTGCGTGGGTCGAGCCTGACTATGAGGTCTCCCAGATGTTGACAGGGCATGGATGCTTTAGGAAAAGGCTGTATGAGATGAAGCTATGTGAGGTTAGTGTGTGCTTCTGCGGTGAGGATGATGAAAGTATGGAGCATGTGTTGTTTTTGTGTCCCCTCTATAGGGAAATTCGGCAAGATATGATGGATGGAATCACTCGGGAGGAAGCGGGACCGATTCACTACAGTGATCTTGTCTCCAGTGAGGCGAATTTCCGGCGGTTTCGCAAATACGTGCACAGGTGGCACGAGTTGAGGTGCAGACTGGAAGTGGAAGAAAGAGGAAGAAGAGGAGCAGGCGACGAAGTGGCGTAGTGTGGCGTTTCCGCAAAGGCGGCTAGATGCAGGCCGCCCTACTAGGTAGGGAGAGGGCCAGATCAGGGACTGGAACAGAAATATTTGTAAGGGAGTCAAGAGGTGGATCGGCCGACTTCGGTTGGCTGACACATCCCATGTTTCGGACCATATAGCAAGATTGCTGGTGGGTCCATGAGGTGGTGGTGGGATTGTCCCTATCTACTTCGTCGCCGACATTCGTAGGTGACGGACGTGTGCGCGCAGCTCCGCTCTTTTGTGTGGTTTTTCGCGAGTTTTTCCCGAATTTCCGGACGTGAGAGTTTTCCATTGTGCTTTCTCTTAATAATTGTTATATCAATACATGTACTACGTAGTGATAGTGACACAGTTTTAATTTTAAGAGAGTTTTTAAGTCGTTGGTGATAGTGACACGTGGTTTTTGTGGCGTATTTGTGCTGTGGATTGTGCGGAGGCGTATTTTTGGGGCATCCGCCCACGCAGGAAAGTACGCGGCGTGTACGCAACTTTCTATGCAAGGAGAAAGCGGTCTAGAACCAGGTTAGTGTCATTTCAAACATTTTTAAGGTTATGCTAACCATGTGGACAAATGTGACAATGATGGCACGTGCTGTGCTATAGACAATATTGACAGCTGTCAAAGCTGAATAGTGACAACTGACATAGGTGTTTGTGGTCAGTCTGTGGCGTGACAAGTGGGACTTTTGACAGCTGACACCCGTAGTCAGTCTGTGGTGCCAGGGTTGCCAGCACCCCCTTCTTAAGAGTAATTACTCTGTCATTGGTGGCTGTGTTGCCAGCATCAATAGTAACCCTTAAATAAAACTTGGTGTTACCACTACAGCTATTTATGTGTGTTACTATCCTAAGTGGTAACAACGGTAACAGCGGTAACAGAAGGACATGGAGCGGGAGAGAGGTGGAGAGGACAGGGAGGCGAAAGTGGTGAGCGAAATTGAAGAGGAGGAGAGGCTCCTACGTGAAAGAGGCATCGCGTCGCCATTCACGAGAGGTGGAATGAGGCGTACGCCCCCGAAGGGGTTCAGCACTCCGGTGGGTGTGCCTGCAGGCCACACCCCATCGGCGTCATTGGTGAATCCAGCGGGTGGGCGGTCGCAAGATCGGTCTAGCGGGGGCCAATCAGGTGAGCCAATCGTGCAGGCACAGACGGGTACTGTCCAATCAGGTGAGCCAATCGTGCAGGCACAGACGGAGCAGCCCACGCCTACAACTGGTAGGCTGGACAAGAGGCCACTGACCTCGCCAGATCAGGTGCAGCAGGAAAAGGTGAAGAGACGACAGCTTGCTGTGGCTGGTGCAGATGCGGCGCCAGCTGCAGCTGGTGCATCTGCTTCATCGCCGGATCTATTGCTGGATCCGCTGACGGAGGCGCCATTGGAGTCGGTGTTGGGCACGGCAACCCTCCATACCCGGGGCATAATGGAAGCTGTGAGGTCGAAGACTTCAAAACTGAACAAGGACGAGATTGCTAACATTGGAGCAAACACGGAGCGGCTTACGGCCATTGTCGGGCTTCTCGTAGCCAGAGCTGCGGCGGCGGAAAGGAAACTGGAGGAGCTGCGCAGAACCGTGCCATCACCCATCGCTAGCGCTTCCCCCCCACAGGTGGCGCAAGTGACGTACGCCAATACGCTAAAGCTGGGGAAAAGCCAAGAGGCCAGGGCAGTACCGGTTCGTCAGGGTCCATCGGTAGCGGTGTACCCTGCTGCAGACCAGCGAGAGAAGCTAAAAACGGCGGCGGACACGAAACTCGTGCTAAAGACAGCTGTGCAGCCAGCTAAGATCGGGATAACGATCAGTAGCATCCGACCATGCGGCAATGGGGGTGTTATAGTGCAAACCGGGTCGGCCAAAGCGGCGGAGGCACTCAAAAAGGCTATCCCTCCCACGCTACGCACAGTGGAGCCCAAGGACAGATTACCGCTCATATCCCTCTCCGGGGCTGAACAGACGGAGAATTTCGAAGAAATCATAGAGAACCTGTACGAGCAAAATCTGGAGGAGTCTGAATGGACACTGACATCCTTGCAGAGGGAGCTGAAGCCCCTATTTAGGAGGCAAAGAGGGGGAAACAGGTGCGTGTGGATATGCCAAGCGTCTGCGCCGCTACGTAAGCACCTGATCAACATCGGACGGCTTTACGTTGGATGGGAGGTTGTCGAGGTCACGGATTATGTTGGGGTAACCTGCTGCCGTAGGTGTCAACAGTTTGGCCACCCGGAGAAATACTGCAGGTCCAAGTCGATGACCTGCGGGCGATGTGGTGAGGAGGGGTACAAAAAGGATGAATGCAAAGCCGAGCATACATGCTGCGCAACATGCAGGAAATTTAATAAGAAAGAGGCGGGGAGCCATGTCACCAATGCACGAGACTGCCCTGCACGACGTCATGCTGAGGACCGGGAGCTCCAAAGAATAAACTATGGCTAACAACGTTGCTGGTATCAGATTCGGGCAGCTAAACCTGCAAGGTTCAATGGCAGCCACAATGGAGCTCCCGGCAATAGCTACCGAACATGCGCTCGACCTGGTGCTACTGCAAGAGCCATACGTAGAAAAGGGCTGCGCAAATGTCGTAAGTGGACTGCTGCTGCCAACAGGGGATTGCAGCGAGGCAGCCATCTACTTGGGTAGGAAGGATGTCGCCTGCTCGGTGCGGGAAGACTTGTGCTCCAGCCACTGCATGGTGGTTCACGTGTGCCTGACCCCACCAGCGCTCTCTATCTACGCGGTGAGCGCATACTTCCAATACTCTCATAACATTGGCCCCCACTT
>JAJHJA010000625.1:117500-122500 GCA_021202915.1 Heliconius himera
TTACTTACTTACTTACTTACTTACTTACTCACTTACTCACTTACTCACTTACTCACTTACTCACTTACTCACTTACTCACTTACTCACTTACTTACTTACTTAGCTCGCCTTACTTGACGAAACTTTTTTCTTTTCATATCAACTAAACGACGTACTTACTACGCGCAACGTTCGTTTCGGTAAACATTTATTTATATGTGAATTGTTATTTCACTTTATCATTCATGCGAAAAATAAATACTATACACTTACTATACATAATATTTATTACCAAATTAATTTAAAAACTGTAGAGGAGTTAATATGCAATTATTACAGTTATTTTACAAAGAATATTATGAATCCTTCAAATCAATAATTTAACATTTAAGGCTGTTTCTGAATGAGTAAATTAAATTATTCACTAACATCAGCACATTTAACACAGAGTATATTGTATATGTAAAAAGAACATAAAGTTACAAAAATATATACGTGTAATAAATAATTAGCTTTATGTATATTTTGTAAATATTAAATATCAACAATGGTCGTATTTTTTTTATTTAAAACAATCAAAAATTCTTTGACGATAATGTCGTAAAAAAAAAAAATCATATTAGAAGTCTAGTTATTTCTGCTTATTAAATCAATAATCATGTATTTCAAGAGGGCGAAGCCGCGGGCGAGCCGCTAGTCTTCAAATAAACTAAGCCTCGGTTATGTATCGTACCGTAGTTACCGCTGTTACAATTATTTCATTACACGAACTACTCGAAGACTTTTCGGTGGTGGCGGCGGTGGTGGTGGCGGTGGTGGTGGTGGCGGTGGTGGTGGTGGTGGTGGTGGTTGCGGTGGTGGTGGCGGTGGTGGTGGTCGCGGTGTTCACCATCAAACTTTCACCGTCCCACCCGACTGTCGGTACGTCCCGAGTGTCGCGACCGTCGTTCTGTCTATATATGGGGTGTCGACGAGCCAAACGTCTGAGCGTAGTCGACTCCACGGAGATTATGTTGTATTCGTACAAACAATACCAATACACATAAAAATTATTGTACAGTGTCGGTCGACGGGCGCGCCTTGTGCGTTGTTCGTATTACAATTTTAGATACATTTTGTTTTCATCATGTATTCTTATATTGTTCAGCGATCGTTCGAATTTATGTGTGCGCGTCCCTTGCGGGCGATATATCTTTAAAATTGGCCACGATCTCTCCAACACCGGGCGATGATTTGTATACCACATGTTCACGCTCATGTTAAACGATATTATGAGAGTGTGTTGTGTGTGTGTGTGTTATTGCGACCGTTGTCGCTGCACACGCATTAAAGATCTCGTCAGAGAACGTTCAGTACGGTGACCGTGCATCGCGTTCGTTGTCGTTTGTCGTTTGACAGGCGGCGACGACTGCGCTGCGGCGTCGTTGTAATAAATATAGAGTATATCAGAACGGAGAAAGTTTGCGCGAACCGACACACACGCACATACATGCGTTTGTGTTATCATGTTGAGCTTTCGAAGTTTTCGAAATTTAAATATTTTTTTTAAAAGTCATCGCGACGAGTCTTTCGACCCCCGCGTACGACCTTTAAGAGAAAAAATATAAAACAACGCGAGAGTTAGCGATGTTATTATTGTTAGCTCCCTGGTTGATCCTGCCAGTAGTTATATGCTTGTCTCAAAGATTAAGCCATGCATGTCTCAGTGCAAGCCGTATTAAGGCGATACCGCGAATGGCTCAATATATCAGTTTTGGTTCCTTAGATCTTACTCAGTTACTTGGATAACTGTGGTAATTCTAGAGCTAATACATGCAATCAGAACTCTGACCAGTGATGGGATGAGTGCTTTTATTAGATCAAAACCAATCGACGGAGGGCTTCGCGTCCGAAGTCGTTAATTTTGATGAATCTGGATAACTTTTGCCGATCGCATGGTCAAGTACCGGCGACGCATCTTTCAAATGTCTGCCTTATCAACTTTCGATGGTAGTTTCTGCGACTACCATGGTTGTCACGGGTAACGGGGAATCAGGGTTCGATTCCGGAGAGGGAGCCTGAGAAACGGCTACCACATCCAAGGAAGGCAGCAGGCGCGCAAATTACCCACTCCCGGCACGGGGAGGTAGTGACGAAAAATAACGATACGGGACTCTTTCGAGGCCTCGTAATCGGAATGAGTACACTTTAAATATTTTAACGAGGAACAATTGGAGGGCAAGTCTGGTGCCAGCAGCCGCGGTAATTCCAGCTCCAATAGCGTATACTAAAATTGTTGCGGTTAAAAAGCTCGTAGTTGCATTTGTGCGCCGCGCTGTCGGTGCACCGCATCCGCGGTGATACTGACACGTCTGCGGAGCATATCGTCGGTGAGCCGGCGGTAAAACGCCGGTTCAATATCAAAATCCTATCGCGGTTCTCTTCGGTGAGTGTCGAGATGGGCCGACAATTTTACTTTGAACAAATTAGAGTGCTCAAAGCGGGCTCAAAATGCCGCTTGAATATTTCGTGCATGGAATAATAGAATATGATCTCGGTTCTATTTTGTTGGTTTTCAGAACTCCGAGGTAATGATTAATAGGGATAACTGGGGGCATTCGTATTGCGACGTTAGAGGTGAAATTCTTGGATCGTCGCAAGACGAACATCAGCGAAAGCATTTGCCAAAGGTGTTTTCATCAATCAAGAACGAAAGTTAGAGGTTCGAAGGCGATTAGATACCGCCCTAGTTCTAACCGTAAATATGTCGTCTAGCGATCCGCCGACGTTAATACAATGGCTCGGCGGGCAGCTTCCGGGAAACCAAAGATTTTGGACTCCGGGGGGAGTATGGTTGCAAAGCTGAAACTTAAAGGAATTGACGGAAGGGCACCACCAGGAGTGGAGCCTGCGGCTTAATTTGACTCAACACGGGAAATCTCACCAGGCCCGGACACCGGAAGGATTGACAGATTAACAGCTCTTTCTTGATTCGGTGGGTGGTGGTGCATGGCCGTTCTTAGTTGGTGGAGCGATTTGTCTGGTTAATTCCGGTAACGAACGAGACTCTAGCCTGCTAAATAGGCGTCGTCATTTAGGTGTGCGCGATTTCGGTCGCGCAACTCACTGGCGACGTATTAAAATTCTTCTTAGAGGGACCGGCGTCTTCGAGCCGCACGAGATTGAGCAATAACAGGTCTGTGATGCCCTTAGATGTCCTGGGCCGCACGCGCGCTACACTGAAGGAATCAGCATGTTCTCCCTGGCCTAGAGGCCCGGGCAACCCGTTGAAACTCCTTCGTGCTGGGGATTGGGGTTTGCAATTATCCCCCATAAACGAGGAATTCCTAGTAAGCGCGAGTCATAAGCTCGCGTTGATTACGTCCCTGCCCTTTGTACACACCGCCCGTCGCTACTACCGATTGAATGATTTAGTGAGGTCTTCGGACCGACACGCGGTGGCTTCACGGCCGTCGGCGTTGCTGGGAAGTTGACCAAACTTGATCATTTAGAGGAAGTAAAAGTCGTAACAAGGTTTCCGTAGGGGAACCTGCGGAAGGATCATTAACGTGTGTGTGCGTGTTGTCGTGTTTCTCGCCCTCACCGGCGACGAAATACACAATCTCCACATGACAAAGATATGATTTATAAAAAGAGATAAAGGAGAGGCGGGAGCGAAAGCGCGCGCGCGCGCGCATACATTTCGACGAAAGGACGTGCAACGCGCGAGCACACGACGGTGCATCGCGTCGCGTTATACACAGAGCGAAAGGGTGTCGCCGGCGCGTGCGCAGCAAACGTACTGTGCACGTGTTGGGGGTGTGTGTACTCGGCGAGTACCGTGTGCGTGTGGAACGCGATCGACGCAGACCGGTGAGAATCCGCGCCGCGAGTCGATCGCACCGCTTACACGGCTCGCCGCTACGAGAGACACACCATCGGCGAACACTCTACGCTAGTATGCGACGAGATGATGTCGTGTGCCGTCGTCGTCGAAAGTGCCGCGCGCGCGGTCGCTCTCCGCTTTACCACAATATATATGCGATCGGACGGGGAATGACGTCGTGTGGGCCAGCCGAGAGCTCTACGTGCGAGAGCGTATTGCGAACGGCACTCGCCGACAGATCTCCCAGTCTGTAGTGTGTCTGTGATCGCGCCGACAGCGCCCCTCCGTCCACGTCGCACGTCGTCGTCGGATGAGGATAGGTGCGGCGCGGTGCCGATCATCAGAAGAACACAAACAAACTAACTGAAAAAAAAAAAAAAATACCTTCGATCTCACGTCGCACGTCGTTTCTAAATCGAATCTATGTGTGTACACTGTGATTGTGGTTGATTTTTTTTTTTCTTTTTTTTGTCGATCTGTCGATCGACAATTTTCGTGACACGTTTCAAACAAAATATTAATTGTGTTTTTTATATTTTTGTGTTGGTCTTGATTTGATCGCGCAAAATGCAAAAACGCAAACCACTACCCTGAACGGTGGATCACTTGGCTCGCGGGTCGATGAAGAACGCAGTTAACTGCGCGTCATAGTGTGAACTGCAGGACACATTTGAACATCGACATTTCGAACGCACATTGCGGTCCGTGGGGTTACATCCAGGACCACTCCTGTCTGAGGGCCGGCTGCATAAAAACAATTGCCACACTGTACGCGACGACAGCGCGCGCGCATCACTGCGCCGCGCCGTTCGCGCGTGTACAAATGGCGGTTCCGTCGAGTGCGAGCGCACAGCTCGCTATCGCGGTCCGCTCAAATATGTGACCAACCCAAATGTCGGTGTGGTGGCCCACTCGGCCGCCGCACCGTCGCTTCGCAAACACACTTATGCGAACGGTAATGCGCGCGCAGTCTCGCCGCCGCTAACCCGGTGGGTGGGACGCGCGCGCGCGTTCCGACGGAGGAGGCGCGACCCGTTCTCTCCTGTACCCTTCGAGATAACAATCAGAGGGTCCACGGGTGTTGAACTCGATCCGCGCCGATACCGGTGTGCCCGCGCGCGCAAACTCAGATATCCTACCTAGTAGAGAGATCTG
>JAJHJA010000625.1:127500-140000 GCA_021202915.1 Heliconius himera
CACCCCACCACGCTGACGCGAACAATACACGAACACCACCACCACCACCACCACCGTCGAACCTCAATGACTCCTACTTACTTACTTACTTACTTACTTACTTACTTACTTACTTACTTACTTACTTACTTACTTACTTACTTACTCACTTACTCACTTACTCACTTACTCACTTACTCACTTACTCACTTACTCACTTACTCACTTACTTACTTACTTAGCTCGCCTTACTTGACGAAACTTTTTTCTTTTCATATCAACTAAACGACGTACTTACTACGCGCAACGTTCGTTTCGGTAAACATTTATTTATATGTGAATTGTTATTTCACTTTATCATTCATGCGAAAAATAAATACTATACACTTACTATACATAATATTTATTACCAAATTAATTTAAAAACTGTAGAGGAGTTAATATGCAATTATTACAGTTATTTTACAAAGAATATTATGAATCCTTCAAATCAATAATTTAACATTTAAGGCTGTTTCTGAATGAGTAAATTAAATTATTCACTAACATCAGCACATTTAACACAGAGTATATTGTATATGTAAAAAGAACATAAAGTTACAAAAATATATACGTGTAATAAATAATTAGCTTTATGTATATTTTGTAAATATTAAATATCAACAATGGTCGTATTTTTTTTATTTAAAACAATCAAAAATTCTTTGACGATAATGTCGTAAAAAAAAAAATCATATTAGAAGTCTAGTTATTTCTGCTTATTAAATCAATAATCATGTATTTCAAGAGGGCGAAGCCGCGGGCGAGCCGCTAGTCTTCAAATAAACTAAGCCTCGGTTATGTATCGTACCGTAGTTACCGCTGTTACAATTATTTCATTACACGAACTACTCGAAGACTTTTCGGTGGTGGCGGCGGTGGTGGTGGCGGTGGTGGTGGTGGCGGTGGTGGTGGTGGTGGTGGTGGTTGCGGTGGTGGTGGCGGTGGTGGTGGTCGCGGTGTTCACCATCAAACTTTCACCGTCCCACCCGACTGTCGGTACGTCCCGAGTGTCGCGACCGTCGTTCTGTCTATATATGGGGTGTCGACGAGCCAAACGTCTGAGCGTAGTCGACTCCACGGAGATTATGTTGTATTCGTACAAACAATACCAATACACATAAAAATTATTGTACAGTGTCGGTCGACGGGCGCGCCTTGTGCGTTGTTCGTATTACAATTTTAGATACATTTTGTTTTCATCATGTATTCTTATATTGTTCAGCGATCGTTCGAATTTATGTGTGCGCGTCCCTTGCGGGCGATATATCTTTAAAATTGGCCACGATCTCTCCAACACCGGGCGATGATTTGTATACCACATGTTCACGCTCATGTTAAACGATATTATGAGAGTGTGTTGTGTGTGTGTGTGTTATTGCGACCGTTGTCGCTGCACACGCATTAAAGATCTCGTCAGAGAACGTTCAGTACGGTGACCGTGCATCGCGTTCGTTGTCGTTTGTCGTTTGACAGGCGGCGACGACTGCGCTGCGGCGTCGTTGTAATAAATATAGAGTATATCAGAACGGAGAAAGTTTGCGCGAACCGACACACACGCACATACATGCGTTTGTGTTATCATGTTGAGCTTTCGAAGTTTTCGAAATTTAAATATTTTTTTTAAAAGTCATCGCGACGAGTCTTTCGACCCCCGCGTACGACCTTTAAGAGAAAAAATATAAAACAACGCGAGAGTTAGCGATGTTATTATTGTTAGCTCCCTGGTTGATCCTGCCAGTAGTTATATGCTTGTCTCAAAGATTAAGCCATGCATGTCTCAGTGCAAGCCGTATTAAGGCGATACCGCGAATGGCTCAATATATCAGTTTTGGTTCCTTAGATCTTACTCAGTTACTTGGATAACTGTGGTAATTCTAGAGCTAATACATGCAATCAGAACTCTGACCAGTGATGGGATGAGTGCTTTTATTAGATCAAAACCAATCGACGGAGGGCTTCGCGTCCGAAGTCGTTAATTTTGATGAATCTGGATAACTTTTGCCGATCGCATGGTCAAGTACCGGCGACGCATCTTTCAAATGTCTGCCTTATCAACTTTCGATGGTAGTTTCTGCGACTACCATGGTTGTCACGGGTAACGGGGAATCAGGGTTCGATTCCGGAGAGGGAGCCTGAGAAACGGCTACCACATCCAAGGAAGGCAGCAGGCGCGCAAATTACCCACTCCCGGCACGGGGAGGTAGTGACGAAAAATAACGATACGGGACTCTTTCGAGGCCTCGTAATCGGAATGAGTACACTTTAAATATTTTAACGAGGAACAATTGGAGGGCAAGTCTGGTGCCAGCAGCCGCGGTAATTCCAGCTCCAATAGCGTATACTAAAATTGTTGCGGTTAAAAAGCTCGTAGTTGCATTTGTGCGCCGCGCTGTCGGTGCACCGCATCCGCGGTGATACTGACACGTCTGCGGAGCATATCGTCGGTGAGCCGGCGGTAAAACGCCGGTTCAATATCAAAATCCTATCGCGGTTCTCTTCGGTGAGTGTCGAGATGGGCCGACAATTTTACTTTGAACAAATTAGAGTGCTCAAAGCGGGCTCAAAATGCCGCTTGAATATTTCGTGCATGGAATAATAGAATATGATCTCGGTTCTATTTTGTTGGTTTTCAGAACTCCGAGGTAATGATTAATAGGGATAACTGGGGGCATTCGTATTGCGACGTTAGAGGTGAAATTCTTGGATCGTCGCAAGACGAACATCAGCGAAAGCATTTGCCAAAGGTGTTTTCATCAATCAAGAACGAAAGTTAGAGGTTCGAAGGCGATTAGATACCGCCCTAGTTCTAACCGTAAATATGTCGTCTAGCGATCCGCCGACGTTAATACAATGGCTCGGCGGGCAGCTTCCGGGAAACCAAAGATTTTGGACTCCGGGGGGAGTATGGTTGCAAAGCTGAAACTTAAAGGAATTGACGGAAGGGCACCACCAGGAGTGGAGCCTGCGGCTTAATTTGACTCAACACGGGAAATCTCACCAGGCCCGGACACCGGAAGGATTGACAGATTAACAGCTCTTTCTTGATTCGGTGGGTGGTGGTGCATGGCCGTTCTTAGTTGGTGGAGCGATTTGTCTGGTTAATTCCGGTAACGAACGAGACTCTAGCCTGCTAAATAGGCGTCGTCATTTAGGTGTGCGCGATTTCGGTCGCGCAACTCACTGGCGACGTATTAAAATTCTTCTTAGAGGGACCGGCGTCTTCGAGCCGCACGAGATTGAGCAATAACAGGTCTGTGATGCCCTTAGATGTCCTGGGCCGCACGCGCGCTACACTGAAGGAATCAGCATGTTCTCCCTGGCCTAGAGGCCCGGGCAACCCGTTGAAACTCCTTCGTGCTGGGGATTGGGGTTTGCAATTATCCCCCATTAACGAGGAATTCCTAGTAAGCGCGAGTCATAAGCTCGCGTTGATTACGTCCCTGCCCTTTGTACACACCGCCCGTCGCTACTACCGATTGAATGATTTAGTGAGGTCTTCGGACCGACACGCGGTGGCTTCACGGCCGTCGGCGTTGCTGGGAAGTTGACCAAACTTGATCATTTAGAGGAAGTAAAAGTCGTAACAAGGTTTCCGTAGGGGAACCTGCGGAAGGATCATTAACGTGTGTGTGCGTGTTGTCGTGTTTCTCGCCCTCACCGGCGACGAAATACACAATCTCCACATGACAAAGATATGATTTATAAAAAGAGATAAAGGAGAGGCGGGAGCGAAAGCGCGCGCGCGCGCGCATACATTTCGACGAAAGGACGTGCAACGCGCGAGCACACGACGGTGCATCGCGTCGCGTTATACACAGAGCGAAAGGGTGTCGCCGGCGCGTGCGCAGCAAACGTACTGTGCACGTGTTGGGGGTGTGTGTACTCGGCGAGTACCGTGTGCGTGTGGAACGCGATCGACGCAGACCGGTGAGAATCCGCGCCGCGAGTCGATCGCACCGCTTACACGGCTCGCCGCTACGAGAGACACACCATCGGCGAACACTCTACGCTAGTATGCGACGAGATGATGTCGTGTGCCGTCGTCGTCGAAAGTGCCGCGCGCGCGGTCGCTCTCCGCTTTACCACAATATATATGCGGTCGGACGGGGAATGACGTCGTGTGGGCCAGCCAGCCGAGAGCTCTACGTGCGAGAGCGTATTGCGAACGGCACTCGCCGACAGATCTCCCAGTCTGTAGTGTGTCTGTGATCGCGCCGACAGCGCCCCTCCGTCCACGTCGCACGTCGTCGTCGGATGAGGATAGGTGCGGCGCGGTGCCGATCATCAGAAGAACACAAACAAACTAACTGAAAAAAAAAAAAAATACCTTCGATCTCACGTCGCACGTCGTTTCTAAATCGAATCTATGTGTGTACACTGTGATTGTGGTTGATTTTTTTTTTTCTTTTTTTTGTCGATCTGTCGATCGACAATTTTCGTGACACGTTTCAAACAAAATATTAATTGTGTTTTTTATATTTTTGTGTTGGTCTTGATTTGATCGCGCAAAATGCAAAAACGCAAACCACTACCCTGAACGGTGGATCACTTGGCTCGCGGGTCGATGAAGAACGCAGTTAACTGCGCGTCATAGTGTGAACTGCAGGACACATTTGAACATCGACATTTCGAACGCACATTGCGGTCCGTGGGGTTACATCCAGGACCACTCCTGTCTGAGGGCCGGCTGCATAAAAACAATTGCCACACTGTACGCGACGACAGCGCGCGCGCATCACTGCGCCGCGCCGTTCGCGCGTGTACAAATGGCGGTTCCGTCGAGTGCGAGCGCACAGCTCGCTATCGCGGTCCGCTCAAATATGTGACCAACCCAAATGTCGGTGTGGTGGCCCACTCGGCCGCCGCACCGTCGCTTCGCAAACACACTTATGCGAACGGTAATGCGCGCGCAGTCTCGCCGCCGCTAACCCGGTGGGTGGGACGCGCGCGCGCGTTCCGACGGAGGAGGCGCGACCCGTTCTCTCCTGTACCCTTCGAGATAACAATCAGAGGGTCCACGGGTGTTGAACTCGATCCGCGCCGATACCGGTGTGCCCGCGCGCGCAAACTCAGATATCCTACCTAGTAGAGAGATCTGTCTTTTGCGTTCACGCGCGCACGCTCGTGTTACGTGTTAGCGTACGCTCAGTAGGCGGACTCGACGTCCGAAGTGCGCGTCGACGCCGACGCTCGCAAGGGGGGGCGGACGTGTGAGATGTGCAGCGACGACTCTCGTCGCGGTACTCGAACGCGTCCAACGCTCCGCGCGAGATCGGCGCCTTCGCGCTGACGGATATCGCGTCTGCCTCGTTTTTTTATCGTTGGCCTCAGATCAGGGAGGATCACCCGCCGAATTTAAGCATATTAGTAAGCGGAGGAAAAGAAACTAACCAGGATTTCCTTAGTAGCGGCGAGCGAACAGGAAATAGCCCAGCACTGAATCCCGCGGTTGTAACGATCGCGGGAGATGTGGTGTTCGGGAGGTCCCGCTTTCTCGTCGTCGCCACTCCTGTCCAAGTTCGTCTTGAACGGGGCCGTTTTCCCGTAGAGGGTGCCAGGCCCGTAGCGACGGAGCGAGACGGCGAGAGGGACTCTCCTCAGAGTCGGGTTGCTTGAGAGTGCAGCCCTAAGTGGGTGGTAAACTCCATCTAAGGCTAAATATTACCGCGAGACCGATAGCGAACAAGTACCGTGAGGGAAAGTTGAAAAGAACTTTGAAGAGAGAGTTCAAGAGTACGTGAAACAGTTCAGGGGTAAACCTGCGAAACTCGAATGAACGAACGGAGAGATTCACCGTCATTCGGCGGCGTACGGGCGCGCGCCTCGATGTGGCGCACCGTCACTCGCGTGGCGTTCTAGCGTTGCACGGGTCGCGTCCGTCGACGTCCGCCGACGGCGTGCACTTCTCTCTCAGTAATACATCGCGACCCGTTCGACGTCGGCCTAAGCGCCGTCCGGGAGCCCTGCGGTATCGTCTAAACAGCGATGCCGCAGGACCGTGACGGACCGCCGGCCGGCTATCGGACGGTATTTACGACAAATACGATTCGCGCACGCGCCTCGCGCGCGTCCGGCCCGACGCAAGCTCTAATGTCGTCTTCCGACGTCCTGCCCGAGTGCGGACGTTGGAGCGGCGTTGCTGTAGTCGCTGCCGTGCTGTCTCGGACCGTGCGCGTATCAGTCTGCGATGATTCATTTTCGGGCACTCGCAGGACCCGTCTTGAAACACGGACCAAGGAGTCTAGCATGTGTGCGAGTCATTGAGTTTATATCGAAAATAATTCACAAAACTGAAAGGCGCAACGAAAGTGAAGGCGCGCGCTCGTCGCGCGCTCAGGGAGGATGGAGCGTCGGTCTCGATCGACCTCCCGCACTCCCGAGGCGTCTCGTTTCCAATCCGTGAATGCAGGCGCGCTCTGAGCACAGATGCTGGGACCCGAAAGATGGTGAACTATGCCTGGTCAGGTCGAAGTCAGGGGAAACCCTGATGGAGGACCGTAGCGATTCTGACGTGCAAATCGATCGTCGGAACTGGGTATAGGGGCGAAAGACTAATCGAACCATCTAGTAGCTGGTTCCGTCCGAAGTTTCCCTCAGGATAGCTGGCGTCGATTATTAACAGTCCCATCCGGTAAAGCGAATGATTAGAGGCATTGGGGCCGAAACGACCTCAACCTATTCTCAAACTTTAAATGGGTGAGAACTCCGGCTTACTCGAACGATGAAGCCGGAGATCTGATGACGGTGCCAAGTGGGCCAATTTTGGTAAGCAGAACTGGCGCTGTGGGATGAACCAAACGTAGTGTTAAGGCGCCTAAAAAACGCTCATGGGACACCATGAAAGGCGTTGGTCGCTCATGACAGCAGGACGGTGGCCATGGAAGTCGGAATCCGCTAAGGAGTGTGCAACGACTCACCTGCCGAAGCAACCAGCCCTGAAAATGGATGGCGCTGAAGCGTTTTGCCTATACACTACCGTTACGGGCACGTGCGGCGTGCGCGTTTACGCGTGCGTCTGCGTCATTATGCCGTAACGAGTAGGACGTGCGCGGCGGAGAGCGCAGGAGGGTCTGGGCGTGAGCCCGCTTGGAGCCTCCGTCGGTGCAGATCTTGGTGGTAGTAGCAAATACTCCAGCGAGGCCCTGGAGGACTGACGTGGAGAAGGGTTTCGCGTGAACAGTAGTTGCTCGCGAGTCAGTCGATCCTAAGCTCAAGGAGAGATCTTATGTCGATGTGGCGTGTTTACTCTTTTATATATTACTATATGAAATTGAAAAATAACGCCCTTTGAGCGAAAGGGAATCCGGTTCCTATTCCGGAACCCGGCAGCGGAACCGTTTCATTAATCGTTCCCTCGTTTTTGAGCGAGTGTTCGACGGGGTAACCCAAACTGGCCTGAAGACGCCGCCGAGGGGTCCGGGAAGAGTTTTCTTTTCTGCCTGAGCGTTCGAGTTCCATGGAATCCTATAGAAGGGAGATATGGTTCGGAACGCGAAGAGCACCGCATTTGCGGCGGTGTCCGGATACTCTCTGCGGACCTTGAAAATTCAGGTGAGGGATGTACGTGGAGATGTCGCGCCGGTTCGTACCCATATCCGCAGCAGGTCTCCAAGGTGAAGAGCCTCTAGTCGATAGAATAATGTAGGTAAGGGAAGTCGGCAAATTGGATCCGTAACTTCGGAATAAGGATTGGCTCTGAGGACCGGGGCGTGTCGGGTTTGGACGGGAAGCGGATGCGGCCGGTGCCGGGCCTGGTCGATGCTGGTGCGCGTGTGCGCAGCGTGTTCGCGTCCCTGTAACAGGGGGCGTGCTCCGCGTTGTCGCAGCGTGTGTCCAGCGGAATCCGGACCCGCGTTCCGGCCTTCCGCGGATCTTCCTAGCCGTAAGGCCGTGTCGGTCTCGTCTCGTGCGCGATCGGCGCGGTTCTGTACGACCGCCGTTCAACGGTCAGCTCAGAACTGGCACGGACAAGGGGAATCCGACTGTCTAATTAAAACAAAGCATTGCGATGGCCCTCGCGGGTGTTGACGCAATGTGATTTCTGCCCAGTGCTCTGAATGTCAACGTGAAGAAATTCAAGCAAGCGCGGGTAAACGGCGGGAGTAACTATGACTCTCTTAAGGTAGCCAAATGCCTCGTCATCTAATTAGTGACGCGCATGAATGGATTAACGAGATTCCCGCTGTCCCTATCTACTTCGTCGCCGACATTCGTAGGTGACGGACGTGTGCGCGCAGCTCCGCTCTTTTGTGTGGTTTTTCGCGAGTTTTTCCCGAATTTCCGGACGTGAGAGTTTTCCATTGTGCTTTCTCTTAATAATTGTTAAACAATACATGTACTACGTAGTGATAGTGACACAGTTTTAGTTTTAAGAGAGTTTTTAAGTCGTTGGTGATAGTGACACGTGGTTTTGTGGCGTATTTGTGCTGTGGATTGTGCGGAGGCGTATTTTTGGGGCATCCGCCCACGCAGGAAAGTACGCGGCGTGTACGCAACTTTCTATGCAAGGAGAAAGCGGTCTAGAACCAGGTTAGTGTCATTTCAAAAATTTTTAAGGTTATGCTAACCATGTGGACAAATGTGACAATGATGGCACGTGCTGTGCTATAGACAATATTGACAGCTGTCAAAGCTGAATAGTGACAATTGACATAGGTGTTTGTGGTCAGTCTGTGGCGTGACAAGTGGGACTTTTGACAGCTGACACCCGTAGTCAGTCTGTGGTGCCAGGGTTGCCAGCACCCCCTTCTTAAGAGTAATTACTCTGTCATTGGTGGCTGTGTTGCCAGCATCAATAGTAACCCTTGAATAAAACTTGGTGTTACCACTACAGCTATTTATGTGTGTTACTATCCTAAGTGGTAACAACGGTAACAGCGGTAACAGAAGGACATGGAGCGGGAGAGAGGTGGAGAGGACAGGGAGGCGAAAGTGGTGAGCGAAATTGAAGAGGAGGAGAGGCTCCTACGTGAAAGAGGCATCGCGTCGCCATTCACGAGAGGTGGAATGAGGCGTACGCCCCCGAAGGGGTTCAGCACTCCGGTGGGTGTGCCTGCAGGCCACACCCCATCGGCGTCATTGGTGAATCCAGCGGGTGGGCGGTCGCAAGATCGGTCTAGCGGGGGCCAATCAGGTGAGCCAATCGTGCAGGCACAGACAGGTACTGTCCAATCAGGTGAGCCAATCGTGCAGGCACAGACGGAGCAGCCCACGCCTACAACTGGTAGGCTGGACAAGAGGCCACTGACCTCGCCAGATCAGGTGCAGCAGGAAAAGGTGAAGAGACGACAGCTGGCTGTGGCTGGTGCAGATGCGGCGCCAGCTGCAGCTGGTGCATCTGCTTCATCGCCGGATCTATTGCTGGATCCGCTGACGGAGGCGCCATTGGAGTCGGTGTTGGGCACGGCAACCCTCCATACCCGGGGCATAATGGAAGCTGTGAGGTCGAAGACTTCAAAACTGAACAAGGACGAGATTGCTAACATTGGAGCAAACACGGAGCGGCTTACGGCCATTGTCGGGCTTCTCGTAGCCAGAGCTGCGGCGGCGGAAAGGAAACTGGAGGAGCTGCGCAGAACCGTGCCATCACCCATCGCTAGCGCTTCCCCCCCACAGGTGGCGCAAGTGACGTACGCCAATACGCTAAAGCTGGGGAAAAGCCAAGAGGCCAGGGCAGTACCGGTTCGTCAGGGTCCATCGGTAGCGGTGTACCCTGCTGCAGACCAGCGAGAGAAGCTAAAAACGGCGGCGGACACGAAACTCGTGCTAAAGACAGCTGTGCAGCCAGCTAAGATCGGGATAACGATCAGTAGCATCCGACCATGCGGCAATGGGGGTGTTATAGTGCAAACCGGGTCGGCCAAAGCGGCGGAGGCACTCAAAAAGGCTATCCCTCCCACGCTACGCACAGTGGAGCCCAAGGACAGATTACCGCTCATATCCCTCTCCGGGGCTGAACAGACGGAGAATTTCGAAGAAATCATAGAGAACCTGTACGAGCAAAATCTGGAGGAGTCTGAATGGACACTGACATCCTTGCAGAGGGAGCTGAAGCCCCTATTTAGGAGGCAAAGAGGGGGAAACAGGTGCGTGTGGATATGCCAAGCGTCTGCGCCGCTACGTAAGCACCTGATCAACATCGGACGGCTTTACGTTGGATGGGAGGTTGTCGAGGTCACGGATTATGTTGGGGTAACCTGCTGCCGTAGGTGTCAACAGTTTGGCCACCCGGAGAAATACTGCAGGTCCAAGTCGATGACCTGCGGGCGATGTGGTGAGGAGGGGCACAAAAAGGATGAATGCAAAGCCGAGCATACATGCTGCGCAACATGCAGGAAATTTAATAAGAAAGAGGCGGGGAGCCATGTCACCAATGCACGAGACTGCCCTGCACGACGTCATGCTGAGGACCGGGAGCTCCAAAGAATAAACTATGGCTAACAACGTTGCTGGTATCAGATTCGGGCAGCTAAACCTGCAAGGTTCAATGGCAGCCACAATGGAGCTCCCGGCAATAGCCACCGAACATGCGCTCGACCTGGTGCTACTGCAAGAGCCATACGTAGAAAAGGGCTGCGCAAATGTCGTAAGTGGACTGCTGCTGCCAACAGGGGATTGCAGCGAGGCAGCCATCTACTTGGGTAGGAAGGATGTCGCCTGCTCGGTGCGGGAAGACTTGTGCTCCAGCCACTGCATGGTGGTTCACGTGTGCCTGACCCCACCAGCGCTCTCTATCTACGCGGTGAGCGCATACTTCCAATACTCTCATAACATTGGCCCCCACTTAGAACATCTTGGGCGAGTATTGGAAGCACTCAAAGGACAACGTGTCGTCATAGGCGTGGACGCAAATACGCACTCCCCGATGTGGCACTCCCTTCCCCGACATTACATCGGTCGGGGGAGCGCAGTCACCCAGCGAAGAGAGGAGATGGAGGCTTTCATCTCCAGCAGAGGCCTTCAGGTGGAGAACAAACCGGGCGAGCCACCCACCTTCAGCACAGCCAATGGAGAGTCTTTTATAGACGTTACACTAACGTCCGGGGGTGTGCGCCTGACTGACTGGCGGGTTGACACTGAGGCAAGCTCGAGTGACCACCGCCTACTCATATTTAACATGCAGGAGCGCAGTAACAAGATGAGTGCCAGAGTGGACGCCCTGGAGGGACCACTCAGGTTTCGGGAGCGTGGTGTGGACTGGGATCGCTTTCAATCGGTGATCCACTATAGAGTAGGGCGCATAGACTGGACGAAATCGGCGAGTGAGGTATGCAAGGAATTTACAAATATTGTAACGCGAACGGCTATGGAATGTTTGGGTATGCGTGCGGAAGGAAAGCGTAGCAGAGGATATGAATGGTGGACCCCCACACTGGACTCTATGCGCAAGAAAAATAATCGCTTACGCAAAATGTGGCAGTCGGTTAGGAAGAGAGGGGTTGAGGCCGTGGAAGAGATTGCAAGGTCGAGATTCCACTCTCACCGCAGGAAGTATAGGTGTGCGATGGTGAGTGCGCAGATGGACTTTTTTCGTGAGCTTGCAAACACAGGCAACCACGATCCGTGGGGACTAGCCTACAGAGCCGCTTGCGGGAGGCTGAGACCTCCCCCTAACATTATCTACGGCATCAAGCTCGCGGAAGGACATGCGGGAGACACAGAGTCTGCTATGCACAACATGGTGCGGTCACTTTGCCCTGACGATAATGCGTCCTCGGACACGATCTACCATCGTCAGGTCCGTTTGTTGGCAGCCTGTACTCCCGCTGGTGCTGACGCGCTACCACCATCGTACAGAGATCTGGAGAGGATAGTCAAGGATCTTCCAAACACAGCACCGGGTACCGATGGGATCACTGCCCGCATGGTAAAACATGTGTGGCAATCAGCTGGCTCCGAGCTGACGCGTATTTTCGAACTATGTGTGGGGGAAGGTGTTTTTCCCGAGGTGTGGAAGGACGGTAGGCTGCTTGTCCTGCCGAAAGGCAATGGCAGGCCGCTCACCGATCCTAAAGCATATCGCCCCATTACACTGCTCTCCGTTTTGGGCAAAATTCTGGAGCGAATTATTCTCGTGTGCGCCCCGGCGCTAACACGAGATATATCCGTCTGCCAGCACGGCTTCACCAAGGGTAAGTCAACTTTGACGGCCCTTCGCTCCCTTCAGGAGGTTGTGGCTAACAGTAAAAGGAAATATGTACAGGCCATATTCCTGGACATCTCCGGTGCGTTCGATAACGCCTGGTGGCCAATGATTTTGGTCAAGGCTAAGTCTAGGGGATGTCCGCCGAATATCTATCGCATGTTGACTAGCTACTTTGTCAACAGGCGCATAGGTCTCCACGTCGGCGAAAGAGTGGTGTGGAAGACGGCGACTATGGGCTGCCCGCAGGGCTCAGTTTTGGGACCCTCTCTGTGGAACTTACTGATGGACGACCTGCTTCGACTGCCATACCCGGAGGGAGTGCATCTGGTCGCGT
>JAJHJA010000625.1:142500-148308 GCA_021202915.1 Heliconius himera
GTAGTGTAAGAGTATACGGCGCGAGCGCGCTCTTCGCTTATACTGACTGTGCATGCATACACAACCAAGACTCTGGAGGAGGAGACCACGAAGGCGACGTCTCGAGGAGGGCGAGCGAGCGAGCGAGCGAGCGCGAGCGCGTTGCACGAGAGCAGTGCACGCGCGGTGCGTACGCTCGTATCGCGTCGGGTGCTAAGCAACCACGAACTACGTGGGCTGCGTCCTAGCCGCGGTTCCGTTCGCGCTATAAACACTTAAACTTATTATTGTGATAATAATAAGAAGTGTAAGTGCGAGTAGCGGGACCGAGGGTAGGGCGGTGGAAGTAATTGGACGATTCAATACACGAACGACCCCGGCCAGTTTGCGCTCACGGGCGAGAAGCGCGCGCGCGCGCTTTCGCCCAATACACGAACACCCCGCCACGCGGACGCGAACACAAATACACGAACACCACCACGGTCTTCGTCGACTCACTGTGTGTTCACTTACTTAAACACTTAAACTTATTATTGTGATTGCGGTAGGTAACAATAAGAAGTGTAAAAAGTATACGAACAGCGTGCGAGTAGCGGGACCGAGGGTAGGGCGGTGGAAGTAATTGGACGATTCATTACACGAACGATCGCGCCCGGCCCGTTTGCGCTCACGGGCGAGAAGCGCGCGCGCGCGCTCGCCCAATACACGAACACCCCACCACGCTGACGCGAACAATACACGAACACCACCACCACCACCACCACCGTCGAACCTCAATGACTCCTACTTACTTACTTACTTACTTACTTACTTACTTACTTACTTACTTACTTACTTACTTACTTACTTACTTACTTACTTACTTACTTACTTACTTACTTACTCACTTACTCACTTACTCACTTACTCACTTACTCACTTACTCACTTACTCACTTACTCACTTACTTACTTACTTAGCTCGCCTTACTTGACGAAACTTTTTTCTTTTCATATCAACTAAACGACGTACTTACTACGCGCAACGTTCGTTTCGGTAAACATTTATTTATATGTGAATTGTTATTTCACTTTATCATTCATGCGAAAAATAAATACTATACACTTACTATACATAATATTTATTACCAAATTAATTTAAAAACTGTAGAGGAGTTAATATGCAATTATTACAGTTATTTTACAAAGAATATTATGAATCCTTCAAATCAATAATTTAACATTTAAGGCTGTTTCTGAATGAGTAAATTAAATTATTCACTAACATCAGCACATTTAACACAGAGTATATTGTATATGTAAAAAGAACATAAAGTTACAAAAATATATACGTGTAATAAATAATTAGCTTTATGTATATTTTGTAAATATTAAATATCAACAATGGTCGTATTTTTTTTATTTAAAACAATCAAAAATTCTTTGACGATAATGTCGTAAAAAAAAAAAATCATATTAGAAGTCTAGTTATTTCTGCTTATTAAATCAATAATCATGTATTTCAAGAGGGCGAAGCCGCGGGCGAGCCGCTAGTCTTCAAATAAACTAAGCCTCGGTTATGTATCGTACCGTAGTTACCGCTGTTACAATTATTTCATTACACGAACTACTCGAAGACTTTTCGGTGGTGGCGGCGGTGGTGGTGGCGGTGGTGGTGGTGGCGGTGGTGGTGGTGGTGGTGGTGGTTGCGGTGGTGGTGGCGGTGGTGGTGGTCGCGGTGTTCACCATCAAACTTTCACCGTCCCACCCGACTGTCGGTACGTCCCGAGTGTCGCGACCGTCGTTCTGTCTATATATGGGGTGTCGACGAGCCAAACGTCTGAGCGTAGTCGACTCCACGGAGATTATGTTGTATTCGTACAAACAATACCAATACACATAAAAATTATTGTACAGTGTCGGTCGACGGGCGCGCCTTGTGCGTTGTTCGTATTACAATTTTAGATACATTTTGTTTTCATCATGTATTCTTATATTGTTCAGCGATCGTTCGAATTTATGTGTGCGCGTCCCTTGCGGGCGATATATCTTTAAAATTGGCCACGATCTCTCCAACACCGGGCGATGATTTGTATACCACATGTTCACGCTCATGTTAAACGATATTATGAGAGTGTGTTGTGTGTGTTATTGCGACCGTTGTCGCTGCACACGCATTAAAGATCTCGTCAGAGAACGTTCAGTACGGTGACCGTGCATCGCGTTCGTTGTCGTTTGTCGTTTGACAGGCGGCGACGACTGCGCTGCGGCGTCGTTGTAATAAATATAGAGTATATCAGAACGGAGAAAGTTTGCGCGAACCGACACACACGACGCACATACATGCGTTTGTGTTATCATGTTGAGCTTTCGAAGTTTTCGAAATTTAAATATTTTTTTTAAAAGTCATCGCGACGAGTCTTTCGACCCCCGCGTACGACCTTTAAGAGAAAAAATATAAAACAACGCGAGAGTTAGCGATGTTATTATTGTTAGCTCCCTGGTTGATCCTGCCAGTAGTTATATGCTTGTCTCAAAGATTAAGCCATGCATGTCTCAGTGCAAGCCGTATTAAGGCGATACCGCGAATGGCTCAATATATCAGTTTTGGTTCCTTAGATCTTACTCAGTTACTTGGATAACTGTGGTAATTCTAGAGCTAATACATGCAATCAGAACTCTGACCAGTGATGGGATGAGTGCTTTTATTAGATCAAAACCAATCGACGGAGGGCTTCGCGTCCGAAGTCGTTAATTTTGATGAATCTGGATAACTTTTGCCGATCGCATGGTCAAGTACCGGCGACGCATCTTTCAAATGTCTGCCTTATCAACTTTCGATGGTAGTTTCTGCGACTACCATGGTTGTCACGGGTAACGGGGAATCAGGGTTCGATTCCGGAGAGGGAGCCTGAGAAACGGCTACCACATCCAAGGAAGGCAGCAGGCGCGCAAATTACCCACTCCCGGCACGGGGAGGTAGTGACGAAAAATAACGATACGGGACTCTTTCGAGGCCTCGTAATCGGAATGAGTACACTTTAAATATTTTAACGAGGAACAATTGGAGGGCAAGTCTGGTGCCAGCAGCCGCGGTAATTCCAGCTCCAATAGCGTATACTAAAATTGTTGCGGTTAAAAAGCTCGTAGTTGCATTTGTGCGCCGCGCTGTCGGTGCACCGCATCCGCGGTGATACTGACACGTCTGCGGAGCATATCGTCGGTGAGCCGGCGGTAAAACGCCGGTTCAATATCAAAATCCTATCGCGGTTCTCTTCGGTGAGTGTCGAGATGGGCCGACAATTTTACTTTGAACAAATTAGAGTGCTCAAAGCGGGCTCAAAATGCCGCTTGAATATTTCGTGCATGGAATAATAGAATATGATCTCGGTTCTATTTTGTTGGTTTTCAGAACTCCGAGGTAATGATTAATAGGGATAACTGGGGGCATTCGTATTGCGACGTTAGAGGTGAAATTCTTGGATCGTCGCAAGACGAACATCAGCGAAAGCATTTGCCAAAGGTGTTTTCATCAATCAAGAACGAAAGTTAGAGGTTCGAAGGCGATTAGATACCGCCCTAGTTCTAACCGTAAATATGTCGTCTAGCGATCCGCCGACGTTAATACAATGGCTCGGCGGGCAGCTTCCGGGAAACCAAAGATTTTGGACTCCGGGGGGAGTATGGTTGCAAAGCTGAAACTTAAAGGAATTGACGGAAGGGCACCACCAGGAGTGGAGCCTGCGGCTTAATTTGACTCAACACGGGAAATCTCACCAGGCCCGGACACCGGAAGGATTGACAGATTAACAGCTCTTTCTTGATTCGGTGGGTGGTGGTGCATGGCCGTTCTTAGTTGGTGGAGCGATTTGTCTGGTTAATTCCGGTAACGAACGAGACTCTAGCCTGCTAAATAGGCGTCGTCATTTAGGTGTGCGCGATTTCGGTCGCGCAACTCACTGGCGACGTATTAAAATTCTTCTTAGAGGGACCGGCGTCTTCGAGCCGCACGAGATTGAGCAATAACAGGTCTGTGATGCCCTTAGATGTCCTGGGCCGCACGCGCGCTACACTGAAGGAATCAGCATGTTCTCCCTGGCCTAGAGGCCCGGGCAACCCGTTGAAACTCCTTCGTGCTGGGGATTGGGGTTTGCAATTATCCCCCATAAACGAGGAATTCCTAGTAAGCGCGAGTCATAAGCTCGCGTTGATTACGTCCCTGCCCTTTGTACACACCGCCCGTCGCTACTACCGATTGAATGATTTAGTGAGGTCTTCGGACCGACACGCGGTGGCTTCACGGCCGTCGGCGTTGCTGGGAAGTTGACCAAACTTGATCATTTAGAGGAAGTAAAAGTCGTAACAAGGTTTCCGTAGGGGAACCTGCGGAAGGATCATTAACGTGTGTGTGCGTGTTGTCGTGTTTCTCGCCCTCACCGGCGCCGAAATACTACACAATCTCCACATAACAAAGATATGATTTATAAAAAGAGATAAAGGAGAGGCGGGAGCGAAAGCGCGCGCGCGCGCGCATACATTTCGACGAAAGGACGTGCAACGCGCGAGCACACGACGGTGCATCGCGTCGCGTTATACACAAAGCGAAAGGGTGTCGCCGGCGCGTGCGCAGCAAACGTACTGTGCACGTGTTGGGGGTGTGTGTACTCGGCGAGTACCGTGTGCGTGTGGAACGCGATCGACGCAGACCGGTGAGAATCCGCGCCGCGAGTCGATCGCACCGCTTACACGGCTCGCCGCTACGAGAGACACACCATCGGCGAACACTCTACGCTAGTATGCGACGAGATGATGTCGTGTGCCGTCGTCGTCGAAAGTGCCGCGCGCGCGGTCGCTCTCCGCTTTACCAACAATATATGCGGTCGGACGGGGAATGACGTCGTGTGGGCCAGCCGAGAGCTCTACGTGCGAGAGCGTATTGCGAACGGCACTCGCCGACAGATCTCCCAGTCTGTAGTGTGTCTGTGATCGCGCCGACAGCGCCCCTCCGTCCACGTCGCACGTCGTCGTCGGATGTGAGGATAGGTGCGGCGCGGTGCCGATCATCAGAAGAACACAAACAAACTAACTGAAAAAAAAAAAAAAATACCTTCGATCTCACGTCGCACGTCGTTTCTAAATCGAATCTATGTGTGTACACTGTGTGATTGTGGTTGATTTTTTTTTTCTTTTTTTTGTCGATCTGTCGATCGACAATTTTCGTGACACGTTTCAAACAAAACATTAATTGTGTTTTTTATATTTTTGTGTTGGTCTTTATTTGATCGCGCAAAATGCAAAAACGCAAACCACTACCCTGAACGGTGGATCACTTGGCTCGCGGGTCGATGAAGAACGCAGTTAACTGCGCGTCATAGTGTGAACTGCAGGACACATTTGAACATCGACATTTCGAACGCACATTGCGGTCCGTGGGGTTACATCCAGGACCACTCCTGTCTGAGGGCCGGCTGCATAAAAACAATTGCCACACTGTACGCGACGACACTGCGCGCGCGCATCACTGCGCCGCGCCGTTCGCGCGTGTACAAATGGCGGTTCCGTCGAGTGCGAGCGCACAGCTCGCTATCGCGGTCCGCTCAAATATGTGACCAACCCAAATGTCGGTGTGGTGGCCCACTCGGCCGCCGCACCGTCGCTTCGCAAACACACTTATGCGAACGGTAATGCGCGCGCAGTCTCGCCGCCGCTAACCCGGTGGGTGGGACGCGCGCGCGCGCGTTCCGACGGAGGAGGCGCGACCCGTTCTCTCCTGTACCCTTCGAGATAACAATCAGAGGGTCCACGGGTGTTGAACTCGATCCGCGCCGATACCGGTGTGCCCGCGCGCGCA
>JAJHJA010000626.1:0-101791 GCA_021202915.1 Heliconius himera
TTTGGTGTTGTTTTCAAGTCAGGTTTTCACTTTAAACGTTTCATCTTCCTACTGTAGTAAAATATATATATTTTTAAATTAAAGTAACATTTTTGACAGTTTTTAGTAAACAGAAAAGTTTTTACCAGATATTTTCTATAGTATTGTTGTGAGAGGCTGATTTAGAATAATGTATTTAAATATCTTATATATATGCTTTTCATTAGTCAAAATAGGACCTCTAATAATAATAAATAGTAATTTAGCTATGAAATGCACTATATATTTATTTTACTACAAAAATAACTGCAGAATAAAAATATTATCGAACAAAAGCTCCTTCGAAAATTTATTTAAATTAAAATTTTTATTTAAATTGAGTCCCAAAAATATTGTCATTTAGTATAGTTATAATTAAAAAATCATAAAAACGTCATATATTTTAACAAAAATGTTCAATCGTATTTAGGTACACATTACTTATAAAAATACTTTCGAGTGTTCTTTATTATTATTATTATTAGTTTATTTTGAGGTGATATTATGAAAATAAGTTTTAGTTAACAAGTAGATTTTTTTTTCATCAAATGAAAAAAAATATACATAAAATTATTTTCATAATATATCGTGTGAAAATTTTAAATATTTAATCAATAATATATGTAATTATATAAATATTTGAAATATATTAATGTGACATTTTTTTAAATAATTAAATATTTTTTATCTGCCAACCTGCTAAATTTTACGTATAGTCTGTTTCTAATTTATTCATATTTAGACTTGTTTAGTTTAAAAAACTAATTGCCTTTGGAAGAAATGTCTTCCAGTTTATTACTAGATTTAAGTGAACTATGTTTTTGAATAAATATATCTATGAATGAATTTAATAATATGTTTTATTTAGTCATGATTAAAATGTTGAAATAAGAATATGATCCAGTCATCTAATTGATAAACGAAATTAATTATACTTTTTCAGCACATAGGCCAGACAGGCCGTATAGGTCAAGGAAACCTTGTGTAATAACACTTCGGCCTAACAAAATCAACGCCCAGTATATAGACTATCAGTGTAAGGAAATGAATAAACGTTATAAAAATCCACCCCAATTTAAAAAATTGGTTATTAAATAAAACAATATATAAAGTTGTTCCGCCACTCAACACGCAACGCCCCATGAAATCGACGAAAAGTGGAGAACAGAAGTGTCTTAATAGAATAACAGACTGTTATAACACTGGTTTAGTACCCCTGGATAAAGAAACTTAATTCTCTATGCATCGCCCAATTTTCAGAACATCGTATGTTGAATGGATGCACTCAACGCCACGATTTGCCTTCCACATCAAGCAAAATAAAATAAACGATACCCGTAATAGGAATTGAACGCACAACCCTCGTGCTAACAGTCCGCACTCTGTGCCACTAGTTCTTAATTTTTAATGTCACCTTTCTTTTACTCTTGCTTATTATGTGTTATGCGAATTCGATGAGCTCCGAATATTACGTTTTTATTTTTTTGTGATGGTAGCTATAATAAGATAAGTTTTTAAAGCATTTATTATATTAGTGCCAAGGTTTAAAATAATATAAAAATGTAATTTGTTATTGCAATATCTTGGCAGCAAAAATGATAGAACCATTAATCAAATATTGCTAAAATGAAATGGAGGTTCTCAATAGATGATTAGAATATAATGAAACACTATAGATTGATGTTAATTTAATAGCTCATTTTTTAAAATATTTTTAAATTAGTTCTCGTAGAATTTGAAAGTACCGTATATAATGTTTATCTGTAGTAGGATTCAAGCTGTAGGCTATGTAGTTACTTAGATAGTTAGTTTTGTTGTTTTAAGAATAAATAAAAATAAATATTTAAAATTTTAAGAATTTTATGAATGTTTTTTTTATAAAATAAAATATATTTACACCTAAAGTAGACTTAAGATATTCCTATGGTAGAAATAATTTCATTGAGAATTTCATTTGAGACCGTGGGCGCAGCGTCTAACTGTAAATGCGACGGTTGTGGGTTCAATTTCCACTCGAGCTATCGAGATTTTGTAATAATAATAAGATGAAAGCGTGGTGTTGAGTCTCACCACTCAACACGCAATGTCTTAAACCTTTGCTACTGTATGGGGAACGGAGTGTCTTAACTCTAACACTAGGGTGCCTCTGTCTACCCTGTTATATGCCTGATAAAGCGTGAAACTAAAAAACATTGTGTATATAAAGAAAACGTTCCCACCCAGAAAAAAACCGAATTATATTCACTAATAAGACTATGATTAACACCATTACATTACATTCACACGACATTGTTCTAAATGAATCTTTCAACCTTCGATTATAAGACAAGTAATTAAAATAACCAATTAACATGATATTCGTGAATTAAATAAATACATCAATATTTTAATATTTCTATTTGAATAATTCATTCATACTATAACATTTATTATCATTGACGCTATCAATAAATGTCAAACGAAAATAGCTTTTTTTAGATCTTTCCGATGCAAACGAATGATATTGAAATATTGTAGATACGTGACGTAACAGTACCTATTTTTATCATATTGTTTGTACTTTTACTTTTTATAAAAAAATATTTAAAAAAATATAGGAATCTTAGTAATTTTAGTAGAAGCATTCATGGTGCGGCATCTGGCTGTAAACGAGACGGTTGTGGGCTCGATTTTTTATCGCAACAAATTTTTACCATATCTCGACCAGTAAGCAGACCATACGTCCAGTTCCGCCATCAACATTAAGCGGAAAAAGAGGAACGGAGTGTGTTATCACTAGGTTCCCTCTGCCTTCCTTGAAGCTGATAAAAAAATATATTATGTTATAAAATTTCGTAAACTACAAAACAACTTACGAAGAGCTTATATAGATTAAATTATGGAAATTAACATATCGTCGGCTTAGAGTGTAAACCTGCTGTAACCTGTAAAGCAAATCATCAAAAGAGACATAAAACCTTTTTATAATATTATGAGTAACCTATATGAATTATCAGAAGGTTTTTATAATTTATAATATTGGTATACTCTACTATATAAAATAAATTTCAATTTTGTTTTTTGTTTTACACCGCACGGTATGAAAATATACAGACAAAGACGAAGACAGACGAAATAGTCCAAACAAACAGATGTAACAAGTTTCACTTAGGCTATTACATTATTTTTCAAATAACGATATTTCAAACATATATACACAAGGATTAATATAAGATCACAATTTTGTTTGTTCACTTTACGCTATAATGTGCATATAGCAAGGAGGTTAGGAAGAGAGAATCTATAAGTGCTAAAGTCTATAATAAAACAAGATAACGCTCTATCGGAATTACAATGCATAAAATATAAAACATTTTTCATTGTGACAAGAACAGAAACGAAACACTGAACGATTAAATATCTGTAAATAGAATATCATTTTCATAAATAATCTGAAAAAACATAAATTACTATGTAACAGCAATAAAATTTTATAATATTTTTTTTAATTATCTCTATATATAATAAGACAGTAAAAATATTTTGTCTGTACATTTAGTAATTTTGACTGAAATCGATAGAGGGGACACTTAAAAAGACTAATAGAAAGCAAAAAGATTTTTTTTGAATTTCTTGTCTGTCTGTCTGTCTGTCTGTCTGTCTGTCTGTCTGTCTGTCGACATATTGTTGTCCGCATTTTTCTCTGAAACTACTGAACCGATTTACTTGAAAAATTTCACCAATTGCTTTGTTTTAACTCAATTTAGGTTCTAAAGTTTGGTTCATCAAAATCGGTTCATTAAAAAAAAGTTATCGTCATTTGAATGCAACTCAAGGCATTAGCTTGCCAGCGAATGTTATATAGAAATCGCGCTGGTATGACCCTGGCTAAAGAATGACGTTCGAAACGTCTGGGTTATATGATTGTTGATAAAAATATATATTTTTGAAGCACTATTATATAATATTTTATACAATAAAGTAAACAAAATTGAATTGTTAGTGGAGATTACCTTCATTAATCATATTTCGAAATAACAAATAGTTTTAGAGAAAAAGCTATATCGACTCATGTTATCCCTTACTCTCAGTGTATAAATAAGTATATTAGTTATCTTGGCCATTTAATGTAGATCAAAATGTTGATTAGTAGCACAGATTTGAAATTACGATACTAAAAAATTCTTGCTGTGTAGCGGCTCGCCGACCTCCACGCTTCCTCCCGCGCCCCTCGATATTTTGCTTATAAAAATGGATCCGCCGCAACCGCCTAGCTTCCCCCGGGCATGGAAGGAGGGCCTGCTCATCATGTTGCCCAAGGCTGGAAGAGCCCATAGCAGCCTGAGGGGTACCGATCTATAACCCTCCTTTGCGCGGTCTCCAAGCTGTCCGAGAAGTTATTCCTCTCACTTCTCCAGGCGCACATCCACCCATGAAGCGAGCAGTTTGGCGAGCGGGTATACTACTCTGGTTACACTACGCCGTAACAGCGATCAACCGAAAGGAGAGAGCAATAGCAGTCTTCTTCGACGTAGTACGCGTATTCGACCACGGTCTGGCACCCGGACCTACTTCATTAAGTGCTCAGAGCCGGCACCCCCAGCACGTCGCGCATGTCTTTGCCTCCCTGCCTCAGTGACAGGACATTTTTCTTGAGAGTTAAGAGTTCGAGGTATAGCAGCGACTCGATCGTTGCCGTTCTTCCCCAGGGCAGCATTTTGTCACCTGCACTCTACGCACTATACACTGATGACATCAAATCGCCCTAGCGAGTATCACTCAAAGAGAAATCCTGCAGGTGGTCCAGAACCTCATCCTCCGTCGAGTGACGCAGGCGCCATACTACGTGAGAAACACCACGCATCACCGCAACCTAAAAATAGAAAGCCTGGAGGTACACATGGTCGTCTCGCGTCCAACGCATTCCGCTGCGCCAATGTATCGGGTCACCTGCACCTAAGAAGCAGCACTCCGTGCATATCCGGCCGCCCGAGGTCAGACGTCAGATGACTTCCGACGGACTTTCTATCCTCCTCCAAATGCGACTCATGAGCCTTGCATTGATCCTTGGTCGTTTAAGCTGGGCCTCCTCAGGAAACCGAGGGTCTCACCTGACTGAGTTGACCGCCTAGATGGCATTTGATAATCTTTCCAATCCCGTCCCGCACGCCTCTCTCTGTGTCTGCTCTAGAGCAGGTTATCGCTTGAGACCACGGCCATGGAACCAACGCCCAGATGTCGTTCGAGCTACTACGGAGATGGACGAGAGAATGCTTCAATTCTGTGCCTGGGTCTATAGCAAAGTAAATTAGAAGCGATTGCACGTATTTTGGAGTTATCCAATAATTTATAATGTATTTCGTCGCGGCATTGTTGGTTACATCTTTCGTTTAAGTATTTTTGGGTAAAAGAATAGTAGGTAGTCTGTTGTTTATAATTTCTTTCGTTTAAGTTTTCTGTTGTTTGTGTCATTTGTTCAGGTGTGTATTTTTTTAAACAATTGGAACATTCTTATTGGAGCTACGAAAATGTGGGTTGCATTAAGGTTTTCAATAATTTTCACATTAGTAATCTTAAGTGCTTTGCAAACATAGGGTACATTATATGAATAATTCAGTAGTTAAAGCGGGCGAAGCCGCGAGCGGGTCGCTAGTTAGTAATAAGCGTGCTTAAAGTCATAATCGTTATCCACGTGTATAGTGTTACTAATGCTTCAGAAAAAAATGTTCAATAACTTTTTATATATTTATATAGGTACTTGGTTTGTATTTTAATCCATTTTCTTTTGTTATCTGGCGGAAGCGAAACTCCTTATATTTTTTAACCAGATCTAAGAAAAATATATAAATATTAAATATATACATTTAAACACAAAGAGTAGGGGTAGGCAGAGAAAACTAAGTGTTAAGACACTTCATTCCTTGCATCGAGACGCTGCGTGGGTGAATGGCGGGACTCAACACCGCGCTTTATCTTTCTTCCAGGGTGAAATAAAAATAATTCATCTCCCAAATGGGGAATCGAACACACAGCCTTCACGTTGACTGTTAAAAAGTGCCGCTGTACCGATTACTAATCTCCCTTTTCTCTTGTTACAGCTAGCCCTGCTGTTAGTAGTATTCAGTATCGAAGCGTACGTCCGCCTCTGGCTCGTCCGGCCGATGCTGCGTGCGAAACACGTCAAAACACAAATGGAGGAAGCCGCCGGCGGTGGACAGGAAGTGAGTTGGTTTTTTTTAATAACTACTACAGTACGGTCGACTTGTTGCGGTGCCCTGGAGTTAGGTGGCTGCGCAAGTTTGATTTCACTTTTGGTAATTTTCTTCCAAGATCAATTTGAAAAGTTCAGAGAACCTCAATTTAGAGCAGCCACTACTTATCGTCTGTACTGTATTATACAGTGGTAAAGGAACATATGCTGCTTGCAATTTCATTAAATTATAGATAGTAATTGGAAAATCGAATGGTGATCATAATTAAAATGAAATTTATTTATTATTATTTTTTTAATATTTTTATTTAGAGGCCAGTCGTGACGCAGGGCCACAAAGTGTGACTGTAAAATCGACTGGTTGCGGTTTCGATGGCCACTCGAAGAAATTAAATCTTTATTTATATTTATATTTTCATTTTTTCGCTCTGGTGTCGAGGCAAAACGCGGCGTTGAGTTCCGCCAGTCGCGGAAAGTTGGGAATGGAGTGACTTAACACTAGGACTAATTTGCCTACCCTGCTGTATGCGGGATACAGCGTGAATCTTATTTTTTTTTAATTTAATCTATTATTTTCACGACTTCTTAACATAGGTATCTACATACATACGTAGCTTTTTATATAAATATTGGATACGCTCAATACTTTTATTAGATTAGCGAATAATAGTTGCTAAATCACGACTAGTAATTTCGTTGCTTTGATACACGTTTGTGTGAACTGTTAATCAATGAATATAATATGTAACAAAAAAATATAAAAGACCAATTTGTACGGTAACTGTTAACGACGAGTTATATAGATATGTAGGCATCTATAGTTTTAACTACATTTTTATACTTTAATTTGTCTTCATTTTTATATCAAACGTTTTTTTTTGTAGATAGAAAATAGAAATATTACTAAATAATAGAAGTAGTGCCTTTTATTCGATATTATTGACCTGTAATTCAGACATTTTTTTTATAAAATTGTAACAGTTAACATTTATAATAATAAGTTGATACAATTATAAAATTTAATTTAATTATCTTATAACCTACAAGGTGTAAAAATTCCACAGATGACACATAGAGTCATAGACCCGAATATGTCAGGTCTTAACGAGTTCTACCATCCTTATTTGGTAATGTCACTAGTATATTTTCTAATTAAATCGACCATATACGTTCTAATGATTGTGAACATTTCTTAAAGTAAATCGTTTTATCGAATTCAAAATGGCTCTGCTTATTTACCTTATATATTTTGAGATTATATTTATTATATCTTTTATAAATACTACCTTCTTAATAATATTAGTTGTCAATATAAAGTATTTATTGTTTTTAAAATTGAACCCCTTATAACCGGCATATGAGACTATACGGCCTCATATCCTGCACATTATTGATGTGACAAGAAAGATAAGCGAGCCAAATTAAACAAGACAAGACAGTCGTTTTACTTAGCAACAGTATCTTACTGTCAATCATCTTTCAAATGTAAAACACGTGTTTAGTATTTCATTTCAAACGACTTGCGACATGTAATTTCAAATTATTATTATTTTCAACGTTTAGCACTATGCTATAAACATATTTTAATATTTTACATTTCTTTTATCACTAAACAACATATGAAGTGCAACGTATAAATAACTAAGAAGTTATATACTTTTAAATAATCTTTTTTGTACGTAGGTATGCGTTATACCAAAAGCGTATCTTGACATATTTTCCAGGGCTTTCAACATGACCTATTTGTATAAAGGTTGTTTTTTTTAAAAATATCAGTGATTTTTTTTGTTAGTAAAATTTTTGGGGTGGGCATGGACCATATAGGTATACTAAGAGTGCCCACAAATATATTTGCCTACATTGCATAACGACTGACTCTACCTTGATTTTATCATTAATTTCTTTTATTAAATTATTTAATGAGATTATTGTGAAGTTACTAAAAGATTTTTCTGTTAATTTCAGGTCGGCCGCCTAGTTCTCGGTGAGCTTGCCCACTGCCCTCGCTACCTCCGCGTCCTGAAGACCTTTAGGGCCTACCATTCATCTATAGCGATGGGCACCATGATTACTTTAGGGTGCTCCTTCTATTCCACCATGATCCTGGTAGACTCAATGTGCCATTGAACGAACTCAGCATGGCTACTCAGCGTCAACTCAAAGTCTCGAATTATATTAGTGTTTTAATATTTGCAAATGATTTTAAATTCTACGATAGTGGAATTTAAAATGTTGTTGTTAAAATTACGTTTGTTGTTGTTTCTACAATACGAATTTACTTACATTGTATACCTTTGTAAGAAAATAATGTGACTGTCATTTCATTTTGACAGATGGACGAATTATAATTGGCGAATAAGCAAAAGTTTATATTTTCTGAATATTTCTTCAAATTGTATCATTTCTGGTATAATATATATTAACATTTTAAAAAAGTAATAATAATAGAGGAAAATCATTTTTTACCATAGCCTTTTAGGCATTGTAACTGGATATCGAATATTTTTTGTTTACATTCATGATTTGAAAATGACATGACATGATATGATTCATAAAAAAAAATATTGTTAAAAAAACATTGTCGAACATTTGATTATCAAAATAAATCATTCTATTATACTCATTCTTCCATACTTATATTAGACCTTTTATAATAATCAGCGTCAGTTAAAATGCATTCGGGGAAACTCCAAATATTACGTATATCAAATATCTTAGCTTAGAGTATAGCTGTGTATATATTCTAGTACTAGTACAAACCTTAGGGTATCTAAATGCCTTGCTTTGTCTACTAGGTGAATATTGCAAAACATGAAATACAGCTGTAATTTGATCGTAAAGCTGTGATTATTAGATTTTTTTTTATTCGATTCGATTTTCGGAGTTACCCTAATGCATCTTATATAGTATGCATTTAATCAACCATTGTGGGTTACTAGTTCGATATCGGGCTGTGGTCTGTATTATAGAATTTAGATTGTAGCTAATCGAGTCGGATGTTTGAGGCGCTGGTCGCACGAACTGAGCAAAGTGGAGTGAAATTGTATAAAATATTAGATATAAGCAAATTAGTTAAACATTTAGTAGTTACGTAAGTAAAAGATATGAATTACCTTGAATGGATGAAATTGTAGAGCTTTTGAGTGTAATACATATCTTAATTCTTTTAAAATATACAGAAGATAGAATTGACGAAATATTTTCATTTATTTCAATTTAAGTAGTGTAGCCAATTGTTTAAATAAATTGGTGATTGTATTCTTGCCGTATAATGTATGTAACCGTCAGCCGCAACATAAGCTGTTTAATAAGATCTCGAATTGACTGCTTTCTTTCATCTACTGCCATATAATCTATAGCTTAAAATGTAGAATAAGTTGTGTAGCCGGGCAATAATAGCTAAAAGCAGTATTTACGAGGTCAGCTACACATTGCGTTTCGTTTACATGGAATAATTAATTTTATAAAGTTGTTAGATGCTTTATTGCAAAGATCTAGTCAGCTGTAAACTGTGTGTGATCGTTTAAATGTGGTATTAATTGCCTCGTACGTTGAACTGACCCTTGACGCACCTGATCGTGATCAAGCATCTTACGCCATTAGGCTGAGGTCACAAATTTCATATTTTTAAATTAATTTTCAATAACTTTAGTTACTAATTATAACTTAGTACCGTATGTAGCGATGTATTTAATCTAATATATTGATGATCTGAATGTTAATGTAAGGTTTTGTTATTTATTCGAGAGAATGAACGTATTGAAATACAGAATATACGATTAAAATTGAGCCGTGTCGTTTATTTCGCAGACCATACCTCATATAATACCAAAATATCAATATCCAAATCTTGATAAAAATCTTACGAAATAACCAAAACAAGTCCCTTGTTTAATATGCAATGAAGCATTATCTTACTCTCATTAAAATTTATGTCAATTTCAAAATATTTATTGAGAAACTGTAGCTGATGGATTGATGAGTCACGCTCACATCTCGTCCAGACAGTTCAATCATTTAAAATTAAAATAAAAGTCTCTTTAAGTAAGTCCGAGTATTTTAGTATAGTAATAAAACGGTATAAAACATTTTTGAATTTGAATTTTCTACACAAAAAAATATAATCAGCGCATACAGCGCATATTAAATGCATTATGGTTTTAAATTTAATGAGTATATTTCTAAAAGGAAATCTCAAAGACTCAAAAAAGAGTAGGTACAACGACCAAAGTGAATTATTCGCACTTTCCGTCGATTTTTTCGAGGCAGTGCCCGTTAAGTGGCGGAAGCCGGAGAATTAGAGATAGGCTATGTCACTCGGTCGGGCAATCTGAGTCTCCGTCAGAAACAACAAAACCGACCGTGCCGTCTCAAGATGATGATTGGTGGTGGACGGCATTAAGGTTGGAATCTTATCATGCTTGTTTATTTTTTTAAGATTTACGTAAGATTTTTTAAGCTCCATATTGTGTCCCGCACATAGCATATGGAATCTGAGAATGAGAACCTAGTATTTAAGCACTCCGTTACCATTAAGACACTTCCCCACTTTAAACTAACTTTTAACTAACAACTTGAGACACGAAATCAAATAGTAAAAAAAAAAAGTGCTAGATAGTTAATTTAAATAATAAGTTTTTTTATATTGAATATAACTTTTCGGCAAGCCGCGTTGTGTGAGTACACAATTACCATTGTCAATACAATATTGACAATAATATTATTACAAAAAACGAAAATAGGATTTCTGGAAATCTACAACAATACCGACCGCAAGAACACAATAATATTTACAATATGTACTTTATTGGTAATATCATTGCATGTGTGCGGCCTGGCTTCAACTTTTGCCTGATCAATCATAAAAAAAACATATACAGCTGTGTAATGTCACTGTCAAAGTCAAAACTCAAGTACTTGTCAAGCAATGGCCTTACGTGTTTTTTTATTATTTGAGTTAGGAAATTTTATTGCATTGCACGATGAAAACTAAATTATTTACAGTGATTAAGCCTGAGATTTTATCAGTTTTAGTAAATTTTAGCTTCACTAATAGTAAAAATGTTGTTATTAGATAGAAGTGCGCATGCAGAAACAATGAAGGAACAAACTAGGAATTTCCACGTGAAAATGATTGTAGATAAATGTAAAACCGTATTATTTTTGTCTAGTGCAATTTGTACGTTTGCTGTTTTAATTTCATTACACAAACTACTGAACCACGATGTTAGATTATCGAAGCCATTTTCGCCCATACCCGCTGGATTGTATGGAAATTATTTGGAACCTTTCGTTGAAGAATCTCCGGCTCCGTCTCAAAAGGAGGATAAAGCGCGAGACGCTGAAGCAGTTGTATCCTTGAACGCAGCGTTAGAAATGAAGAAACACGGTAAAGCAGATAAAGCTATGAAACTTTTCCAACATGCATTCGCCCTGTCTCCAAAACATGCAGATATATTAAACCATTACGGAGAATTTTTAGAAGAAACCAAAAAAGATGTAGTGAAAGCAAATCAGTTATACACATTGGCTCTTAGTAACTTTCCTCATCATACTGGTGCATTAATGAATAGGCAAAGAACAGCAAGTATAGTTGAAAACTTAGATCGAGAAATGTTACGAAAAATTGACGAAAAACGAGACACCTTGTTATCAATACCAGAAAATAATGCAGCTCTATGCAGAGCTAAAAAAGAAGCATATTTCCTACACATTTATCACACAGTTGCCATTGAAGGAAACACTATGACATTACAACAGACACGAAGTATATTAGAAACTAGAATTGCCGTCGCTGGGAAAAGTATAGCAGAGCACAATGAAATTTTAGGATTAGACGCAGCTATGAAGTATATAAACACTACTTTGTTATACAGATTAAGAGATATTAGTATAGGAGATATCTTAGAGATACATAAGAGAGTGCTAGGACATGTGGATCCTGTAGAAGGAGGTCAATTTAGAAGAACTCAGGTGTATGTAGGTGGTCACATTCCTCCGGGGCCATCGGAAATACAAAAGTTAATGACACAGTTTTTAGATTGGTTGAATTCAGAAGATGCATTAGATTTGCATCCTGTAAGGTTTGTTTCTTTTTACATGGATTATCTACAGTTTAAACTTGTTAAATTTTTATGTTTCTTACATTTTTATAAATATAGTTTTTATGCATGTAGTTAAAACTATGGGAGTGTAGTAAAGTTACGATTGTGGGTTCCATTCAAACTTGGAAGAATTGATTACTTTCATTTCCTGGCTCTGGCAACAAGACGAAGTGCGCCATTTATTTTCACCACTCAACACACTATCTCCGTAAACTTAGCCAGAAAGACAGAGAGTCTGACATTGGTTCCCTCTGCCTATCCAGCTGTGATGTGTAGTACAGTATGAATGAATATTTAGTTAAATTAATTCTGGTATATTTAAATAAATGGAAATATTTAATTAAATATATGCTATTATTTATTTAAATATATGTATTCCAGATATGCAGCCCTAGCCCACTACAAGCTAGTCTATATACATCCATTCATCGACGGCAATGGTAGAACATCCAGACTGCTAATGAACTTGCTTCTAATGCAGGCCGGTTACCCTCCTGTCATCATTGCTAAGCAACATAGACATCTGTACTATCAGCATTTACAAACTGCTAATGAAGGGGATGTTAGACCTTTTGTGAGGTAATATGTTTTGTTTTTTGTTTGATTGTGTTTTGAGAGTGTCAGTATATTAGAAAGGATAACTATATTTTATAACTATGTGAATAGTAATAAAGTAAATAATTTCATAAAAAGCAAATAATTTATTTTTGTTAATGATTTACTTTTTAATATGAGTAACTATTTAATGACATAGTTATAAAATAATCTTTAATTGTGGTATATTGCTGTGAAAATTGTAGTTCTTGCTTAAAATCAAACTTGGTTGGAAACAAGCTAGACAATGTTTGTAGTCTAGCTTGTTAACACACACTTATAGTTTATATGTAGAAGTGCAGAACGCTAATATTTTCCAATAATAATGCTTATAAAGTACATAGTTATGTTGGCTCATGGCATGAGAACGGTACAGGTAAATGCTTAATCAGCATTCTAAGTATGGTAACGCGAATCCTCTCAAGCCATGGGAAACATTCTTATGTATTTTTAATATTAATTTTTCTTGAGATAGTTTTTCAATCGACAAGAGCATGCGCTTCTGCTTGGTCGTTTCAGTATTTTAAGTCTTTAGTAATTAATTATATAAGAACATGAAATTCTGTTCAATAGATCATTAAAATAAATTTAAATTAAAGTTTTATTACTTTTTAAAAAGCCCACTCGCGCTCCCGTAAACTTGTCTGGCGCAGCCGCACTATGGATAATGGTAGAACAACGGCAGATCAAAATTCATTTTTACTAAAGTCATCCCTGACGCACTTTTTATTTTTTTTTAAATAGTATAATAGTGGACCTTTAATGTAATGAATTATTTTTTCGTGAATTACATTTGGAATATATTTTTTTTTATCGTGAGAAATTGTAATACGACAGAATGTTTATTTTAGATTGTTCGCATCGTTATTTTAAACTTAATTTTCTTAAAAAAATGTGCAAATAGGTATAAAGTGTCATATATTTTTAAAAAGCCTATAGTATGTAGATTTTAAAACAATTATTATATTGTGGATTTTGTGACTATATTCCTATAAAAAATATTGACAATAAGTGAAGAGAAAAAAGGCACGTGTTTAAAGTTCATCGAGACTTTTGACAGTTACCGACGTCTACCGACGCGTTACATTTGATGTTGTTTTATAGTCCAAATATTCATAAATAACATTTATAAAAATCAGCTGCGGAAACGTGCGGTTCTAGAAGTTATGACGAAAACTACGATACAAGTCAGGGAACAAGAAAACTCTATCTATTGAAATTTCTAGTGTTGTACCATTTAATTGATTAGATTGCGGTAAATTTCAATTAAATTATTGTTAATTATTGATAAAAGAGCGTATATCTTCATTTTGCACACAATTTGCGGTATTACTCATTAATAAAATGCACACTACCTTCATTTATAAAATTATATAAAAAGAGTGAATTTATTTAATAAAACTATTACTAATTAGCAATAAAATTACTAACAGACGTTTGATTGTTAAGTATCTTTACTAAATTTCAAAATTACTAATACTTTCAAGTGTTCCAAGCGTGAATTATACTCCCATACATTGAAGGAGGAAAAAAACTTGAAGCAATCAATATTAGCTATCATTATTTCTAAAAGAAAAGTATCATGATTCTGTAGACAATATGTGTTTTATTATCAGCAACATTCAAAGGAATCTTATTCGTTCCTTTAATAAACGATGGATAGAAGCGTCCCGGTAAAAGGATTCGTTTTTTTAAAAAACAGTGCAAATCGGTTAGATTCTGAATATTTGTTAACCTTACCAATCATTAAAGAAGTAGCACCTGAAAATTCACCATCGACGTCTTCTGGAAAACGCGGAAGACTCTGTGTCCTTATGGGGACTCATCAGAATCAACGAAGAGGCGAAAATACTGCGCTATTTAGTGAATATGGCTTTGAACACATCTGCAATGCGTACGTTCAAGGCTTACATTCCATAGGAGAATTAGAAGCAAAACTCGTAGAAAAACTAAGGCTTGCTGACCGAGATACAATGTCTCTATTTTTGAATGTCATAGAAAACGCAAGCCAGAGCAAAATACTATCGGATCAAGAGGAATTCAGTGTTTTCATTGATTTGGATGTAACAAAAGCGCAATACATGTATTTAAAGAATCTAACAAACGAATGAGATCCCAAGAATGCACAAGGTGCACAAGAATCTCGTAATAAGGAGTATCAAAAATTTCGCCTTCATCATGCCAGAAAGTGCTCTCAATCAGCTACAAATGAGGATGTATTTCATACTCTTCTCTACACATCAGATCCGTACATTTCCAGTCATAGAAAAACACACGAGTATAGCAAAAGTGTGAAGGCACTTGATGAAGATATCCTAGATCTTTTAAAAGTGAATGAACTTATTATGGATCCCGAAGTTCACCAAGTATAATCAAATATAATATACTCATTATGTAATATAAATTCATTTCTAATATTATACTACTTGTAAATCAATTTTTGTAAATTTTATATTTTATTAAATAAGTATGTGTAATCATAACTATTAATTTCTTATTCAAATTGATAACAGCTTAAGAAACATTTTTTATTAATAAACTAATTTAATAATACATTTTTATTACTACCATAAGTAGTGTGGACTAAGGAAATTAAATAATCTTTTTTTCATTATTTTTTTAATATATATATACTCTAATAAAAGTATAATATCTGAACGTTACCTAAAGCGCCATTTTATACTTAATGCTTGTGCCAAAATTCAATTGTTTATCTTAACAAATAAAAAAGTTATCGATTTTTGATCTGATACAGACCTCGATTGTCCATAGTGAGCCGGTAGGATAGTTTCCACATAAATTACAGCCTTCATCTATAAATTACGCGTCAAAATCCGCAAAAAGGGCTTGAAGGTCTGTAAGGAACTATCCCGAACCAAATAAATAAGACAGTGCGTGAGGAGCCTGGAGCTGATGATGCTGACCTCGGGGTGGTGAGTAGAATTTTTCACCTTCCTTGTATCCCGTTATAAATAAAATGAATTTCTTTTATTATAACGTAGTCTGATTTTCTTAATATTTCGAATCAAAATCTTTGAAATATTATAATTAAATAGTAGGTTTAATTTTATTATTTCAAATCAATATCTTTGAAATATAATAGTTAAGTAATATGTTTAATTTTATTATTTCGAATTCAAATCTTTGAAATATAACATTTAATTAATACTATTGTGTATTTTATTTAAATTTTAAATAATTGAAATACTTATTTTATTTGTGGTAACGTATTGTTAAGAATCTATTTCTTTATTTTATCCCTATTGTAAGATTTTATATAAAAAAAAAATGGAACATATAGCTCTAATTCCCACTGAAATTTTAAAATTAATTCCACTTTTTGGTGGCGACAAACGCCAATTAAATTTATTTTTACGGAAATGTGAATATGTAATTGATAAATTTCAAGGCAGTGATGCACAAAATGTGTACATAATGCATGCTATTACTAGTCGCTTAGTAGACAGGGCCGCTGCGCTTATCAGCGAGCGTGAGGATATTGTTACATGGTCGGAATTTAAAGATTTATTAATTCAACATTTTGGAGACCCGCGTAGTGAGGAATGTATTGCCATAGAGTTAGAGAATTTAAAAATAAAAACAGGAGAGAGTTATCTTGATTTTTGTAATAGGGTACAATCGGTACGTTCGGTACTTCTATCAAAGGTCAATCATATTGTAAATGAAGAAATAAGACAAAGTAAAATTATTATTTATAATAACACTTCTTTAAATGTGTTTTTATATAATTTACCAGAAAATCTAGTGCGGATAGTTAGGTTGAAAACACCCAAAAGTTTAGAATCAGCTTTAAGTGTAGTTTTAGAGGAAATGAATTTCCAGGAGCAATATAATCAACGTAATAAATATATTTTAAAACAGAATAATCCTTCCACGCAGATTACACAGTTTAAATCACAGAATCATTTAGATTTTCATGCGAAGCCCGGTTATTTTAATAATAAAGTTTTGTATCAATCAAATCAACAGCCACAGTTTAAATTCGGCATACCACAAGCATCGAATAACCCTCCCGTTGGATTTAGGCCAAACTTATCCCCATATAAATTCGGTATTCCTAAGGGACCGCATATACCACCGCCAAGAGTTAACCCCTACTATGGGCACCGTCCATTTCAGCAGGTAGGTTATCGCCCACCGTTTAACGCAAATAATTATAACGGACACCCAACGCAATTTGGATATAAACCTAATTTTAATAAAAGCACACCTAATCAAAATGATGTCTCTATGAGAAGTGCTTTACCTAATAAACCAAATTTACCCTTAAATGAAATGTACACGTATGATATTGACTACGACAATGACTACGACAATAACGAAAATATGTGTTCTCCAGAACATGTATATGACCCCGAATATAATCTCTATTACCATCCAAACATTTCAGACCATTACGACTTTCCAAATGACTCGAATGAAGAGGAAAAAGCCGATAACATTGAGCAACCTAATAAAACAGAAAATTTTTGCATACGAGCCTCAAACCTAGAGAATGTATAGAGTTAAATTGTGATAAAAATTTAAAGTTGCCTTATGTGTATATTCCCGAAATAGATGCCAAATTTATGATCGATACCGGAAGCACACGATCGTTTTTAAGCCCTGAAAAGGCATATTATTACTTTGAAAATTATATTACCTATGAACCTTTTCAAGTTACAAGCACACATGCTACCAGTTTACATGGTGAAGTAGTTAAAACCCCCCTTATGCCTACATTTAATTGTAATTATATACAAAAATTTTACGTATATAATGTGGATTCAAAATATGACGGATTAATTGGTAACGATCTTTTGAAACAATTAGAAGCTGTAATTGATTTAAAACATAAAGTACTTAAAACAAAATACTCAAAAATTCCCATAATATATAACGATTCAGAATATATTTTAGTTTTACCCCCGCGTTCTGAAATAAGAGTATCCTTACCAACGAATCAACATTCTGGGGATGCAATCCTTAATTTTACTGAATTTTGCAAGGGCGTAAGAATGCCAAGTGCAGTAGTGAGGTGCGTGAATGGTTATGCGAAAACTATTATACAAAATACATTAGATAAACAAATGGAGCTTAGTATAATATGAGGGAAATATGAGGGAAATAGAAAAGAAAGAGTTATTAATTAAAAATTTAGAGAAATTAAGGTTAGAACACATTAATGAAATAGAGAAAAATAAAATTTTTACTTTATGTCATGAATATAAAGACATATTTTATTGTGACCAACTACCATTGACATTCACTAACGATGTTAAGCACTTTATTAGAACTAAAAATGAGGACCCCATATATATAAAACCCTATAGACAAGCACCTGTTCAAAGTGAAGAGATTAAACGACAAGTAGAGAAACTTTTGACTGACAATGTTATACAAGAATCTTACTCACCTTGGAGCGCTCCAGTTCATCTCGTCCCTAAAAAGATGGATGCTTCAGGAGAAGTTAAGTACAGAATGGTTGTAGACTATAGACGACTCAATGAAATTACTATTGATGACAAATATCCCCTTCCCAATATCACTGACTTGTTTGACAAATTAGGGAAAAGCACGTATTTTACGACATTAGATTTAGCTAGCGGATATCACCAAATAGAAATTAATGAATCAGACCGTCAAAAAACTGCATTTAGTACTCAGACAGGACATTTTAAATTTTTAAGAATGCCCTTTGGACTAAAAACTGCCCCAGCTACTTTCCAAAGAACGATGGACAACGTCTTGAGAGGACTACAAGGTATACACTGCATGGTTTATCTAGACGACATAATTATATTCTCCCCTAGTTTAGAAGAGCACATTAAAAGTCTCAGAATTGTATTTGACAGATTACGTAGGACTAACTTAAAAGTGCAACTTGACAAATCAGAATTTTTACGCAAAGAGGTTTTATACTTAGGACATATGATTACTAAAGACGGACTCAAACCCAATGACGACAAAATAAAAGCTGTTTTAGATTTCCCTTTACCAAAAACCACCAAAGAAATTAAAAGCTTTTTAGGTTTAATAGGATACTACAGACGTTTTATAAGAGATTTTGCTCGAATTACACAACCCTTGACCGCTTGCTTAAAGAAACGAAATACATTAATAATTGACGAAAAATATATAGAAGCATTTCAGAAATGTAAGGAATTATTAACGAATGCCCCCCTTTTACAATACCCTGACTATGACAAGCCATTCATTTTGACAACTGACGCTTCAGCCCTAGCTTTAGGAGCCGTATTATCACAAGGACCTATTGGTAGCGATCGTCCTATTGCCTATGCTAGCCGAACTCTTAGTGATACAGAAATACGGTATAGTACGATAGAGCGTGAGTTATTAGGGATACTTTGGGCCGTTAAACATTTTAGACCCTATTTATATGGTCGAAAATTTATCATTTACACTGACCATCGTCCCTTAGCTTGGTTATATTCCCTTAAGAAGCCTAATTGTAAGCTTACACGTTGGCGATTACGTTTACAAGAATATGATTTTGAGGTAATCTATAAAAAGGGCAAACAAAACACAAACGCTGACGCACTTTCACGAATAAAGATAAATGCTATAGAATTGGATGATAACGCTTCTCTCGTAGTTAATGTTGATGAAAAAGAATCTCGACTTCAAGAGCATTTGTGTGACGTTACAAAAGAAATTGTAAAATTATCTACAAGACATAGCTCTGACGAATCTAGGACTATTACCATATCTGACTCTGAAGCAACAATATCAGCTAGTTCTAGAGATTTATCGGAAAAAGAATATCCTATCCCTTCCATTACTTCAAGTTCTGCCACTGAAACAGTTCATTCAAATGTTCAATGCGATACATCAGGCATTCCCATTTTACATGAGGCGATTGATACAAAACCGAATCAAATATTAGTATTTACCTGGCAAAAAAATGACTTACATGTTAAAGATTTATCTAGGCCAAAAGAGAAAATTCTTGAAGTATTTTTACCTTTAAATAATTTAGAGTTAGTTAAACAATTTCTTAAAGAATATATTCGCCCAAAGATTAAATACTTTATATATTTTGAAAATCCTCAACATAGAAGAGATTTTGCAAATACAATTATAGCTTTATTTAAAAAAGACACCATAAATATTAAAGAATGTACAGAAAGGGTAGTTTTTATAGAGAATGAGGGAGAACAAAAATCAATTATATTAAAATATCACCAGGGTAAGACGTGTCACAGAGGTATTAAAGAAGCTATGACTAGAATACAACGTAACTATTTTTGGCATAACATGCAGGAAACTATTTCAGCCGTAATAAATGCTTGTGAATCTTGTCGAAAGATGAAATATGATAGAAAACCAATTAAACCAGTTTTGCAATTAACTCAAACTCAAGACGCCCCTTTCCAAGAAGTATTCATAGATATTTTTAGCATAGAAGGAAAGTATTATTTAACTATAGTAGATGCTTTTAGCAAATTAGGTCAGGCAATAGAAATCAGTAATCGTTCCACCCCTGAAGTAGTCCGTGCTTTAATTAAATACTTCTCTATGTATGGGATTCCTAGAAAAATTACCGCAGATCCAGGGACAGAATTTAATAATGAATTAATGAAAGAATTAGCAGACATGTATAAAATAACCCTTCATATCACTACTCCTAATAATCCTAATTCAACAGGTATTGTAGAAAGATTTCATTCTACAATTATAGAAATTTACAGATTAGCAAAATATGAGCATAAATTTACGGACGCAGCTTCTGTTATGACCTATTCTATTATGGCTTATAATCACACTATACATAGCGCTACTGGCTTAACGCCATTTGAACTAGTTTTCGGTCATATTGACTCTAATGACGTGTTTAATATAGAATTTAAAAAAGCTTATATACAACAATTACTCAAAGATCATGTAAAACGTACGAAGTATTTATATCAGTATATTTCTAATAAATTACGCGAGAATAAAGAAGAATTAATAAAAAAAAGTAACGGTGAGCAAGATATAGAGATAGGGTTAGGGAAAACTATTTTCACAAAACCAGTTAACACTAGAAGGAGTAAGGATAAGCCTCCTTTTCAAAAAGCGTGTGTTAGCGGGGAAATTACTAAAAACATAGTACCCATAAAAATTGGGGATCGTCAAACAAAAGTACCCATTAAAAATGTAAAACGACCTCCACAGGTGGTGCTTGACCGTTCTCCGCGATGACGACGAAAAACATCCAATCCCTTCGACTTCAAAAAATTGAAGGTAACCCGGGATTATTGCCGGTAAGGCAAGGTCAGGCTTATAAACAAGAGAATAAGTGGATTATTATTAAAGTATTAAATTTAAGTATAATTTTTAGGGATTTAGAATTTAATATAAACCGATATAATGAGTTTGATAAATTAATTAATGTTAATAAGCCTTATTTACTTGAATTCACTAATATGAAAATGGAAGTAGAATATTTGATAAATAATACAATTGAAAAAGTAAGGCAAATAGCACCAGTGAAAAGATTTAAAAGAGGTTTAATTAATCCATTAGGTTCATTTATAAAAGCAATATCAGGTAATTTAGATAATAATGATGCAATTCGATACGATACTCTCATTAATAAGTTACATGACAAAGAAAGTCTAATTGAAAGTAAAATAACATTGGTTTCCAAAATGATGGATTATAATATTAATAGTACGGAAATTTTATATAACAATTCAATTATTATGAGTGAGCGCCTAAAACGCGTAGAACAAATGTTAAATGATATAGCCGCGAAAGAGAATAATTCTATTTATTCAACTTATGTTCTAGGTATCTACAGTACATTTATTAATAATTTTCGTTCAATATATATAAAATTAAATGAAATTGAGACTTCTTTAGCTTTTGGTAAAATTTCTGTACTACATCAATCGATAATAAATTCGACAGAATTGTTATATATATTATTAGGTATAGAAAAATTTCATAGTTTAATATATCCTGTAACAGAAAGTAACTTAGTTAAAATAGAGCAAACATTTATTATTAAAGCATATGTAAAAGGAAATCAGATTACATTCATAATGGAAGTACCTCTTACAGATAATAATACATATAATTATTATAAGATTTATTCATTACCTATTTTTAATACATTTAGAAATGAAACTTCCATTGTTATCCCCGAATATCCCTTCCTTATGGTGAAAGGTTCTAAATACTTGTCGCTCGTGGCGCCGTGTCAGCAACTTTCCGGTGATAACCAGTACTTATGCACTGAACATGAAATAGTGCCATATGCTACTACAACGTGTACGCAACAGTTAATGCAGTTTCAAGAAAACTTATCACGCTGTATACGTCGTGTTATACAAATTGAGGAAGTTAAAGCACAACGTCTATCACCCGCTCGTTGGATAATATATGCACAGAATGAAATGGTAATGACCTATAATTGTAAAGAAGATATTTCAAAAACAACTATATCCGGGACCTATCTGTTAACAATTGACCCTAACTGTGAAATGCTACTTGGTGACCTTCATCTAATATATTTTCGCCATTTAATGGAAAGTTATGCATATAAGGTCACACCTGTTATAAAGTTACCTGAGATTAACCAAAACTATTCTACAATTTCCTCCCCAATTGACATTAAAGGAATAAACCTGGATGATGTGAAATATTTGTCAGCAGCTCTAAAGACAAAAAGTGTTAGTGAAAGTGAAAGTGAAAATGAGCCAATTATAAAAGTCAATAGTGTCAGTGTCGGTACCTTAGTTTTATATTTAATATTAATTATTATAATTATAATTTTGATTGTTAATAGATTTAAAACTAAAATTTTTACTTTCAATCGAAACCCTCAGAATCCAAAATCTTCCGATGGTTTCGAACTTAAGGAGGGAGGAGTTATGTTGGCTCATGGCATGAGAACGGTACAGGTAAATGCTTAATCAGCATTCTAAGTATGGTAACGCGAATCCTCTCAAGCCATGGGAAACATTCTTATGTATTTTTAATATTAATTTTTCTTGAGATAGTTTTTCAATCGACAAGAGCATGCGCTTCTGCTTGGTCGTTTCAGTATTTTAAGTCTTTAGTAATTAATTATATAAGAACATGAAATTCTGTTCAATAGATCATTAAAATAAATTTAAATTAAAGTTTTATTACTTTTTAAAAAGCCCACTCGCGCTCCCGTAAACTTGTCTACATTGAAATCAATAAATAAAACATTACAGACACTACTATGCATTTGACAATATAAATATACCCTCTTATGCGTCAACGGGTCCTCTAGTATCTGTAAATGTAAAACATTTTTTTTAATTTAGATTAGGTGCATCAATATGAAAAACATATTATAAACATATTATAGCTTGTTTGTTATTGTACTAGCACATACTTATCTAATTTGGTGTTATATTACAAAATGGCACTATGATTGTTTTGTTTATTTTTTTACTTTTTTTTATTATTTATACTATAGATGTGTTCTAATGTACTCTACTTTATGTATTCACTTTTCAAAACAGACAGTTTTCAAATATAAGTGTTGTTTTGTTTGTTATAACAATTATTTTTTATCTTTCCAGGTTTATAGCACAGAGTACAGAGAGAACTTTGAACTTATATCTTTGGGCTACAAGTGAGTACAGTCCAAGTGTCCCAGCTATAGGTGACCCACATATCCTTACTGGGGAAGGATTTGATGAAGATATAATATGAAAGTGATTTTAAGTTAGGACATTTATAAAGAAACTATCCAAAGGATATATTTTGTGCTATTTGTATTATAATTTGGTTAAAAAGTGTAAAGTAGTCTCTCTATGACTTTTTCCTATATAAATTAATGGTAATCATTTATTTTTGTGAAATGTTTCTATAAAATTTAATTGTAATCTGAAATTAGTATACAACAGTAAAAATATTTTCTTTCTTTGATTAGCTCTATTTTAACAATTAATTACTAAAAAATGTTTTTGGTTTATATTATTTATGTTTTTTTATCCTTTTATCATTTAGATAACAGCCAATTTTTTTTATAATTCACAAATTTTAAAAACTTATTAAATATATATTTTTATATTGACACAAAACAAATAAGGAGAGACAACAATGCATAATTTGCATTCTTTCGTGAAAAAATATCACAAATGTGTCAATAATATTCACTTATACCTAAATTCACTTTATAGATAAGATTATTGTATTTGAATTTAATTAATATCTAGAATTTTTCTGTGATATACACCTACATTTATTTATTTATTTTAGATTAGTATTGTGTGTCTTAGGTCACAAATTATAATGCATCCAGTGTGATCTTGCATTTATGCCAAATTTATATTGTAAAAATAAATAAGCTTATAATATATCATATGTCTGCTTTTAAGGAAACGAAAATTTTACTATTTCCAAGAGGCGCAGGTTCAAATCCCGCTACGTTCAGTTTTTTATACATTTTCTGAAAGTCGTTTTCCTTTATATTTTTGTTTCCCCTAAATCTTTTCTAAATTTTCAGAACATAGAAAATTTTCACTGTAAATAAAAGTTTCAATAAATTCGAAATCATTATAATTATGATTCCTATCTTCCAAACGCAGTATTATGTTCTATTTTAGTAAAAGACTATGATTATAGAAAAATTATAAGTTAACTTGGCATTATTTAAAATTTATATGTAAAAATTACATAAAATTCAAGAGTGATGCACGATGTAGTGTAGTGTGTCTTCCATTAAAATTCCATTATCAATGAATTTTTGAACTAGTACAAAATCACTTTACTACAATAACTTTACTATTTAATAAACAAATTTGTGACATTATTTTGTTTTATTAAACCTTAATAAATTAAGTATATACAAGAACATCGTAAATATGTAAAACTCATACTCTAGTTAGTCTACTCGTCGTTATATTATTAAGCAAATTCTCAGGAGGCAAAAAGTTTAAATATAATAAGTTTAATTATCAGATGGTTTGCACAATTTTCAAACTTAAATTTTTATTTCTCTACTATATGAAATACAATAAAGGTTGTTTTGTTTTTTCTAAACTTGCGAGTAGGAAAAAAAAGGGGTACATAATGATAAGAGAAACTGATTTAAAATATTTATGACTCAAATCGATAACAAGTTTATATGTTAGTTATAAAAGAAGTTTCAGTATTTTAGGAAGTTTATTTGGTCACCTATATGAAAGAACATTTTCTAAACTTTATCACCCACAACCGTGGCGTTACAGTCACACCTCTGTGCCCCTGGGCTACGACGGCCAAAAAAAACTTAAACAAAAAAAAAAGGAAAACAGGCAATAAAAATAACACATCAAATTCAATTTCGATTAATTTATTATAATGTGCGATGTTAAAATATGTTTATTATAATAAAACATTTCAACTAGCACTCGCCTCCACAAGACGTCCATATTCATTCCAATTTCATTGCAAAGAAAAAGTAATTAGATCGGTGTATACGTCTCTCTGATACAGAGGACCTTTTTTATATATTAATAAGCACTATCTAGTAAATTGAAGCTGTGACCTCGACGGTTAGGTTAAAACATTTTCTTGTTTTTATTTATTTATATATATTTATAAATTTGAATGCAGGAACAGAGAAGGCTTAGGACATAATAGGCTATATACGCCACGCCTTAGTTAAATTTAGGAACATCATGTTAAAAAAAATCTATAAAATTTGATACCATCGAGGTTTTAACGATTTTGTATCCTAGCACCAGTATATATTAAAGAAAAAATTAATATCTGTCCAAAGGAAAAAAATATAAGTAATTATATATATATATAATCTGTGTAAATTGGACAGATTGTAACAAAAAATCAAACAATATGGTTATTACAAGCGATATTTATTGAAGGCGCTGAACGAACGCTATTCAAAGTAGAAATACGTTTACAATTATTATCACAAATTAATAATAAATAAGTCGCATTACAAAAAACGAAATAAAATATTGACTTGCCCAAAAAAAGAACCTACATGGCTGTTATTCTTTTGAGTTTTACTATTTTTAAAATTATAATTTTAATTTTACGATTTGTATGAGATGAATGAAATTTTTTTTGCCATATTTAAAAAGTAAAAAAAAGTCTTTAGGTATAGAAATTTATTTCACCGTTTGTCTAAAGGCCGACTACCGACCTATATAAGCATTTAATACATAATTAATCAATATAATAATTGATACCAAGTTAAAATTTTAATTTACAATGGCAAATTGCAGTTTTCTTTTTATAATAAAAAAAATGAGTGTTTTATTGAAAAAAAAACAAAACTTATATATGAAAATGTAATGATGAAATGAAATACAGATAAAATTAGTCTTGTTATATTCACACCAATCTATCGAATCTACCTCACAACTGCACGAGTATTTTTTTTAAATGCAGAAACTATTTCAACTAGTATTTTTAACAGTATATTTTTTTTACTATAGCAACACATGAATTTTTCACATGGCATCTCTAAATCTACTCAGCCATTGTCAAAATAAACTAATATTTAGTAAGTTTAGTTGAAATAGTCTCTCATAGCCCGAAATGACAATATTTTAAAATTTTCATCATACATATAGTTAAATGTCATGCGAAAGATTCATGGACGTAGGGGAATCCCCGTTTTATACAAACATTATATATAGGCCTTTAGCGAAGTTAAATGCATAGTTAAGGGAATTTTTTCTCGATTTATATTGTTTTGACTAATGAAATCGATTTTTTTGTTTAACTTTGTATGTATTAGGCAATCATTGAAATCTTTGTGTGAATATAAGTATATCTTTTTAATATAGCTTATCACAACAATATAAATCGAGTAACAAAATAAAAATAATTGTTAAAAAAGTCTATAAATTAAAAGTCGCACCACACTGGGTAGTCCAAGACAAAAACAATCGAAGCTAATAATCGATTTAGAATCGATTTTGCGACAAGTCGATTAGATCACGTCCCTATTTAACTTCCAAGGGCACGAGATACCATCTATACCGTATTATTTATAGAAAAATCACATCCACTAACACTACAACTTATATATAGCATCCATTTTGTTATGGGAATCAATTTTTTTATGGGGATGCGAGTATTTCTTTTTTAAATATCGATATAACGCCTAAGATGATGGTATAGAGGCGTTGCGCTTACAACACTATTATTACATTAATCAATGACGGCACTCGTTACTTTGAATCTAAGCGTGTTATTGATTTTTTTGTCATTTTACATCAAAAGCTATGTAGGCCAGCTACCATCCCACAATATGTTTAAGCTCAGTATAAAGCAAAATGTACTAACTCATAAAGTGAGGCAATCAATGTCGATACTATTAACCAATATGGATGAATTCCATTCATTTATATTATATGTATTTATTTAGTCGATGACTCACATTCCAGCATTTTATGACTTAGCACATTTTAAAACCAAGTTCTGTTACAATAAAAGCTCTGATCCCAAACCAAAACTGTATAGCACTGATAAATTACACACACATACAATATCGATATTATATCAAAAATAACAATTTAACAAAGTAAAAGAAAACAAACACACAAAAATAAAAAAATTAAAATCGAAATCCATACATAAATGTTGCACAAATGTATATACAATTAGGAACATACAACATTCTAAATTTAAACTGTGTCATAGATTGTAAACAACAAAGAATCCAATATGTCGACATGACAACAATCTAAACACAAACTTTGAAAAGAATATACTATTCTATTCAAACTGTGTTACAGAAAAGATATCGATATTACATATGTGTGCTTACACATGTACATATATGGGAAGGAATGTGTGTATATATACGCATAGATATCTTTAGTTGTGTGTGCTGCACACACATTGACATCTGATGAGATATCTGCACGCTATGTATATATACACATACAAGGCTGCATATGTGTGTGTTAGCGTGTGGGTGTATGCTAGTGATGTCTCGATGGCTGTATGCGTCGTGAGATATGCTCCTCCTGTTGCATCTTGGCGCGGAACTCCGCGACGAGGTCGCGCGACTGCGCTAGTACCGCTAGTTGCTCGTTCAGCAGCTCCTCCCATTGGGTGGCGTAAGCTGGAGAAAGCAAATTTTATTGGTATAAGTTTTAAATTACAATTTTTAACTAATTTAGGCAGCATGTTTATATTCGGGTATTGTTAAAAAATTATAAAATGTGAAAGAAAAAGGAAATAAATGTCATAGTTATTGTCATTAATCAATTTCTAAATATATTTTTTTTTTCACTAATTTATTCCATAAAATATTTATTTTAGTTGTTTTATGAGTTAATTACTATTAATTTAAAAAATATCACTTGGAAGCGATTGTTAATAATTGAAATTAATATTTTTTTAATATGACCGAATTACGAAGTAACCTTGCGTAATAATTAAAATTAATCGGTTTTTTTTTTATTATAAACTTAAATGCTGTGATAGTGATTTAGGGTCAGTGTAATTTAATAAAAAATAAATATACCTCTTTTAAAATAACATTTTAGCATTTTTGAGCTGTATTACAAGCAAAAATTAGTGAAGTTCTTAATTTTATTTAAAATAAAAATTAATAGGCCAACTGATGTGGGTTCGATTTCCTCTCAGGAATAAAGCGCCGCGTTTATCTTCGTTACCAGAGCGGAGAAATGAAAATATTAAATATTTCATTACTTCCTAGTGGAAATTGAAGCCACAACCTGTCGCGTTTACAATCACACAGGTGTGCTCCTGCGCCATTAAGGCCTCAACTATCTAAAGAAAATAATAAAAATCTATATTAATACGTGAAAGAATTTTTTTTCGACCCCTTTGTACCAAAAATTGTGCCAATAAATTAGGATGAAATTTAACGTACCTAATAGCCCAAGATCAAAGGGCCTTACGTATCGGACCTACGTAATTTTAGCAAAACTGAAATTTTGAGGACTATTAGCCTAATAATATATAGTTAAAACAGTATGCGTACTCACTAACTTGAAAGTGGGGCCCTTTCAGAGGTCGTACTAAATAAAATTGGTCTGGGTGCTTATGAGGTGTTGAAATAGTCCGTAAATTTAGCTTGATAGTATAACATAGTCTGTCTTAATTTTAAACAACCTTAAGGACATCTGGCGGGAGAAAAGGCCCACGTAGAAGGTCGTATAATAATAAATATACTTTTTTAAATTATTCTTATAAACATATTTAAAAACAAGCGTTTCTATTTCAACGTAGGTGAGTGTGTATCTTAAGTTGGTGCTACCTCTGACTTTCAAGTTAGCATATACAGTCTTAACTACATATTATACTGTCAACCCTCAAAATTTCAGTTTTGCTAAAATGACGTAGGTCTGGGGGCCCTGGGATCACAGTCTATAAAGTTTATATGGTGACGGAGTGCAAAATGTATAATCTTGTAAATATCTTTAAATTAATAAAACAAATATAATACACACTACCATACTATATGGAACAACATTATAAACTTGTGTTGTATAAAGCTGTTGTGTATAAAGTGACACACACGTTGCTATGGCAATGCGGTTGGTACGATTCAATTCGTTCTCTAGTTGGTGTTAAAAGCCGATGATAGTAATATGAGCGATAGCATTGGCAGTACCGAAAGCGATGGACCGATATTAATTGTACGAAATTTTGTTTTATGGGGTATTGTTATGATATACTTTACGTAAGTATTAAATCATAATTTCATAATTGTACATAGATACAAAAATATTTGAAAGATTAAAACGTTTGAAATAAATATCTTTTGAATTTCATTAGGAATAAGTACCATTATTTTATTGTAATAAACATTAAAATTACATTTGTTACAGAAAGAAGAAAAAAAGTTGACTTTATCTAGCATAAATATGAGATATATACATTAAAAATATTTTTCATATAACTTATAAAGTAAATCAATATTAAATTATAGCAAAAGATTCATAGAAAATAATTTCGTTTTCAAAATATTTTGTTTCACATAGAATATCAAACACAAAACCCCACAAAATGATAACGAATGAATGTTAAACAACATATTAAGTTTATTTATCAAACCTAACATACGGCCAGTCGGTCGTCGCGTGCCAAGGCCATAGCTCGAAAAGGCGCGATGGCGTTTGGCGCGACACGCCTCTGTAAAATTCACACATGCTGGCAAAAGGCAATGGAACATTCTAGCATATTCTAGCACATTCTAAAGGATTATTAGCACAATCCAGCATATCCTGACAGTTTTATCACACATAAGCACTTAGAAATGTCATAGCAAAGCGATAGCCTCGTAATTATATTATGAAAGTAAAAAGGAAGACAAAAGTACAAGATAATATTTTAAAATAATGAATATAAGTGTTTTTATGTTGTATATAGATCAATTACAATATGTAAAAAAAACATTTTTGAAGTTTGCTTGGCCATTACGAGGTTTTCGCTAAACACGGAAAAGAGAACATCAAAACATAGAACAGAGATTAATAATAAAGTGTAATAATATTTTACAGTGTATGAAGAAATAGTTACTTAGTTAATTAATTTTATAACTACTATTGGATATTTATATTTATGTAAAACTTAGCACTTAATATATAAAAAGCTTAATTGTTATTTACAAAAATATAATTAAAGATGTTTTTGTCTGTTAATCTGTTGATAATATACAGAGTATTCATATTATTTACATAATCATTCATTCTAATTACATGTCTGCAAATGTAATACGCATTAGTGTATGTGTGCATTTCCTCGCGCATACGTGTACGCGTGCGTGTATGTACGTGTATATGTATTTACAGGTATATTCATAAATATTTGCGTTAAATGCGCCGATTTGATCTTAGCATGTTGCTTACTTTTGTTGTATGTGTTTTAATATATCCTTATATTTATAATGTAATTTTATTTTAAAAGCATAATGAACATTAATTCTGTTCTCTTTGAAAATATATTTTTTTGCAATTCCTTTTATACGTAGGGTCGAAGCAGTTGATATATTTGCCTTAGTACAAACACATATACACACTCACCGTCCTGGTCGTAGTCCACGTCCCTGGTGAGCGCCAGCAGCGCGTTGCAGCGCTGCAGCGCGTGCTGCATGTAGTCCGAGATGGCCTTGTGGTTGTCCAGCACCTCCTCCTCGGCGCGCTGCAGTTCGTCTATCGCCTCGTGGAACGTGTACATCTCTGCTGACATGTCGCCTTCCTGTTTAAGCATTTAATAATACTTGTATACAGCGACACAAACTTAATGAATTTTCGTAAGTACACAGAAGATAGCTATATAGTCATATGTCACCAACACCAAAGTACGGTAGAGCGTGAGGCCAGGTGTCATTTACTACGCCACATTGTATATACGACTCAAGTGACGTCGAAGTCGGGGTATTGAGTATAATGCACACGACAACTATTTGTCGGAATATACTTTATTACTTCAATTAAGTAAATTATACGTTTTACGATTTATATTAACAAATTATGCACTATACCATACTATGGCTAATTTAAAAAATAGCTTACTCCTAAACACTGCGTCAGTCTGTAAGCTCAATGGTTACAGACTGATGCAAGTTTGACAATACAACGCAACAGGTAGTTTTGAATTCGGGTCGTTCGGAGACAACGGAGTATTTTAACACTACGTTATATGTAAAGTTGTCTTATACACTCACATTAAGCGATCTCAAATGTGCTAGATCATCGTGCGCAGGCTCCATTTCCACGTCAGCTAGCGGCGACTCCGCGCGACCCCGTGACCCTTCCGATGTACCGAGCTCCTTTACTCTGTGAAATGAGGACGAAAAACAATTATATTATTAGTATTGCATTAGACAGCGAACTTTGAATTTACGTTTGCTTTTTAAATTGCGATGCTCTAGAAATAGGCAAAAAGTCGTGAATAGAAATTATGCTTACAAATATTAATATTCTATTATTACATATTTAAATATATATTTTTTATATTTTAATTTTTTTTTAAAGAAGGTAAAAACCAGTAATAGGATAGTATTTTCTTTTCTACGTTTAAATGATATTAAAAATATTTTAAATTTTAATACTGCTCATGAGCTATGCTCTTCACATGTCTAATAACAAAATAGAGATATCAGTGTAGATATAGTTCACTGACAAAGACATTCTATCCCATTACAACACTTCCGTTCACCATTTATATACATACTACTATATATAATATACTAATATACATACCTGTCAGCATATCTAAGTGTATTCAATGAGTGTTCACAGGAAGACATGGCAGGTGATATCATGGCTATCATGCAGGTGCGGCTCTTGTCACCGATGAAGCTATCCCGTAGCACCTGTGTTAACTTCGACACGCGGAACGGCAAATGGTTATTTCCCTTCATTCCGAGTGCTCTGATACACTCTTTCAATGCTAGGAGGGATTTGTTGATTTCTGCGCTTTCCATACCTTGAAAGTAAAAAATATTTTTAATAGATTTTATAATTTAAATCTTACACAATGAAAGGATTATATTAAGAAATGTATAAGAAAATTAACGTTGCGGAACTCGAACATATTGGAAACCATTTAAGCACTCTAGCCAATAAATCCGAAAATCGATATTTTTATATGTTGGTTATTAACTTATTTTTGTTGTAAGTTTCCTTATTTTTGTTTTTAGCATCTCTACTAATTAGTTAGAGTACTTGAATAGTTTCTAAAAGGCGTGGGTTAAAATTTCATTAAGATACAAATATCATCATACATAATATAAGTATTTTGTTTTCTTACACAACAAAAATAATTTTAGTAATTGTTCTAGACGACATTTTTGACATTATCATTAGTATGTGAACAAAGATCCTAGAATTAATAATATAAAACATATTTCAATATATTTCCAAGGTTGTAATAATAATTGAAATATTCGGCATTTTCCAATTACAATTTTTTTATAAATACATTAATATTTTGGACATAACCATCACTTAAGAATAATTTTTGTTTTACGTTGCTATCTAATTATATTAAGTAATAAGATTTTTAATATCTACAATGAAAAAAATATATATTTAATTAGTTAAGTTAAGTAAACTACTTACGCGTCTGTCTATTAGCCGAGGACGTGTCGGCGCCTCGCTCGTTGCCCGCCAAGTCTATGAGGGAGAACTTGCCGTGCACGCGGTGCATGCCGGGCGAGCGGACCACTATTTGGAACACTGCGTGCGATCTCGAGGAATTGGAGTTTGCTGATGTCTGCAATTTAAACAAATTTGTTAAAATAATATAATAACAATTTAAAAAACCACGAGTTGTTCCAGTATTTTAATTAAATAAAAATATGAGACTAAAATGGTTATCTAACAAAATTAGAATTTATGTTTATTGTAGACAGAAAGAGTGTAAACACAAATAATATATTTCAATAGATACATTGTAGCAACGATAAGAGGACGCCATACCGAAAGATGTCAAAAGAAGTAGATTACATCGAAACAATTAACATAAATAATATGACGTTTTTCAATAAATTGAATATCCTACACAAAAAAAATCTATCAGTCCTTTCTGAGAATAGTATGTTACAAAAGAATTTCCTCATACTTATAATATCAAATAGAGATTTAATAGCAGTAATATTACAACAAATATAATATTTAAAATTAAATATTATCATCTACAGACAAGCAATACTTACCTGGTCCAATAGTAATTTCACACTATCCTATATTATGATGTTCTACACCATATATTGCATATACATACCTGCCCTGAAGTCCTGGCAGCGTTCCCATGTTGTATAAGCTTGAGGACCTCGTCCACATTGTCCACTACTTTCTCAGCGAGACCAACTATTTGCACTTGCTGTTTACCGTCTTCGAGGACACGGAGTTTCGCTTTATCCGCTAGGAGATCGAATACCTGTTGATAGGTCATATTTTTTTTTATATTTATGTATGTATTAATTAGGTGCCTTTGTAGTTAGCTTTAACCCATAATCATAAAACCGGACAGATTTTACTTTACCGCGACGAAAAAAGATATTGTATATAGCTTATAATAAATAAACTGTTTATTTTCATATCTTAAAATTTACATATTTTATAAAAAAATCTTATAAGACTAACTCTTTTTTAAAGTTCAATCAACAAGCAGGACGCGGCTTCGATTCCCGTTACGTTCAATTCTTCGTTTGTTATTATTTTAAAACAAATACTTACTTTCCCAGAATATATCTCGAAGAAAGAAGCGGAAACAATAAGGTTAAGTGGCTTATATTTGGGAGACTTTAGGTACGCGAACACGTCGCGCGCTGCCATCGCGTATATACCCTTCTTGCAGTCTTGCATTTTACCCTGGAATTACAATATTATATTATTAAGTCAATAAAAAAAAATATTGCTCGAAAAATATTGAATTATTTCTTTATTATAATTTACTTAATTATTTTATTTAATTTACTTTTATTGAAAGATTGAAACTTAAAATGTCAGATTAAATTGTTATGAGGCCAGTCGCGGCGCAGGGGACAAGCATGCGATTGTAAATGCGACAGCTTGTGGGTTTGATTACCATTCAAGTAAATAAAATATTTAATATTTTCATTTCCTCGTTCTGGTAATGAGGTCAAGTACGGCGTTGAGTTCCGTCACTCAACACGTAATGCCTGCAGAATTCAGCGGAAAAGTGGGAAACGGAATATCTTAACACTAGGTTCCCTCTGCTTATCCTGCTGTGTACAGGATACAGTTTGTAAAAAAAAACAAAGAAGCTAACGCTAAGTTGTTTAAAATCGTTTTCTACATATAGCACAATCTTAATAGTTAATAATAATTGTAAAAATTTAAGATTTTAGTATAGAAATCCGTCGATTTTTTTCCTTTATGCTGTATCCCGCATATAATAAACATAGCCCGTTGAGTGGCGCAACTCAACGGCACCTTTTCTCTTATTACTAGCATGAGAAAATAATTATAATTCAATACCCACGAGGGAAAATATAATTAAAAAATCTTTAAAAATGAAAACAACAATAATCATTTACCTGGAAGTCCCCTCCCATAGTGTGGGTCTTCCCGGAGCCGGTCTGTCCGTAAGCAAAACACGTGGCCATACCACCCTCGAAGATAGTCTGCACTAGAGGCTTCGCCGTGTATCTGAAATATTTGAGGTTATATTTATGAGATTTAACTCTACAAATGTAATATAAGATAGCCAGGGTTGAACATAAGCAGTTGTTTGTCTACTTTGAATTTTTTTCTGTAAACGTTCTTTTTTTTTCTGTAAAACTATTGTTTTTAAGTTTACCAAACAAGTGTTTTCACGTTTACCAAACTATTATTTTTAAAAAATATGGTAAATAAAAAAAAACATTTATATTACTTTCTGTTTCATGTATTGAGGGAGCCCTCATTTAACTGTTAATCTTGTATAAAAATCCCATATATATGCTTTTAATAAAATACTTTTAATAACCAAGTTTGTATAAATTTGTAATAACCAACTATGTTGTTCTAATATTTTCAAAATAAAGTGTCTATGACATAGACAGACAGACCGACAAATAGACAAAACGAATCTATAAAAAATCGTGAGGTGGAGGTCTCCTGAAATTCAGGCTTTTCATTTGTTACCTCACTTGAAATAGCGGCTTTAACACCAAATTTTGCCCCCTTTTTAAGGCTATTATTTTTTAAGTTTTAACCACAAATGTATAGTTTACAATTTTTTTATAATTCTACGTCAACCGGGAATACCCTATAAATTTTGATTTCCTTTATAATGTCAAATACGGGTTTTTTTGCGATATAAATGGTCATATATTTTTTTAGGTAAATGTAGAAGAACGATTTTTTAGGAAATCATGAGACCGTAGATGTGAGTATATGATTTCAATTCCAATTCGATATCTCCAAGCATTCTTGAGATAAAGGCTCTTGACAGACAGACAGACGAACAACAAAGTGATGTTATACGGGTTCCTTCTTTTCTTAAAAGGTACGGAACCCTAAAAAAATACTAATAATGTAATAAACGTAAGAAATATAAAAGCTAAATCTCACTTATAAACAACTTCATTAGTGCAGGAATCGTCGAAGGCGTAGTCGAATCGGAACTTTTGATTTTCGAGATATTTAGTGAGATCCACTTTATTCTTCGGTTCGTGAACTATCATTTGGTCCTTTGTTGGAACACTTATTACGTCCACCTGGAAATTAAGAAAACAACTTTATCAGCCAAGATAGACAAAAGAAGAAAGAAGAAAGGTTATCAGGACAGTTGTAAGTTGTAGGTTCCATAGAAACCGAGTTGAGATTCGAAGTATTAATTTTTATACATTTCGTCGCTCTGAACTTCGGCTATATAGACACAGACTAATTTTAACGAGAAATTCTTTTTTATGTTTGAATTTTAAAAATATTTCCTAGTTCTAATATTTTCAAAATGGTTAGTTCCTTTACACTCAGAAACTTATATATATGAAAAATTTCAACTTTTGAAATTTATTTGTTTCACTCGTGCATTGTCTGTTAATCCTCCCATCAAAAAGAATAATCCCATCAAAATCTAAGAATAACATATTATAACATCTTAACAGTGCACCTCACATAGAGCAACAACAGGAAGACAAAGACAGCCTATTGTCAACCAAGTTCCATTTAAAAAAATAATAGCACAAATAGCACATACTTCTTTCTTAGCAACCTCCTTTTTATTCAACGGTCGTTTCCTCACGCACACTGTGATCTGGTGATCCTCGACCGGCTCGTTGCCAGTCAGGGGCCTGAACTCGATACTGTTTTGATACTCTCTTATCATGGCTAGGAACTCCCAGTTTGGATTGCCCGGGTCCATGTTCATGAGGGCTTCCTGCAAGGTTAGAAAAAATTAGATAAATTTAAATAAAATTTAAAATATATCACCATTAAGTGAATGAATGTTTATAGAAAAAAAAAGAAAAATGTAAACTATAAAAATAAATATATTAATAAATAGTATTTACTTTGCTAGAAAGAAGTATTTAATTGTGACATGAGTCTTCTAAAGACAAAACTCACTTATTTAAAAAGCCTTTATACTAAGATCTCTTACTTTTTCCTCTTTCAGCTCCGCTTGCCGCTGTCGTCTCTTCTCCCTGTTCTCCTTCAGTCTCTCAACCTCCTTCACTACGTTGGATCGTCGCACCGCGCCTGAAGCCACCGCATGCGGTACTGATACCGTACTGGAGACCGCTGCTGGCCGCGCCGATGATACCGGTGGGTTGAACTGGGGAAAATTAGTTTAACGCATATTAAACATATATTAGGATCAAAATTTAAATATTCTTCATCTACTTAGGCCATTAAATGGCAAGACATAAATAAAATAGTCCAAAAAATTGTGTTTAAAAAACATAAATCCTTTAACAAATATTATAGCTAATAGAACATAGAACCAGGATAAATAAAACAAAGAGGAATAAAAGGCTAAGATAGGAACCTCTTTAATATTATGCATCCGTCGATGCGCTTGCAGAGGCTGGATATTCGGCATTACCGAGGCAGCGCTGGGCGTACTGCTTGTTCGGGATCGACCACCGGACGTGGGAGGTTGCTAGGAAAGGAAAAGGATTCTAGGGAATTTATGAGATATAGGAAATTAGGTTATATTTTAGACGTTTTTAAGACTAGAAAGGAGAACAAGAATGTCCTCACCGTTGCTAGTTAGTATTAGATCTCTTACGGAGATAAATCCACTCTTGTAAACAAAATGTTTTCATGTTAATTTTTATAAGGTATTTTAATTCCGGTAAAAAATACTACATATTTTTAGTTACGACAATGCAGTGAAATATACTCTGACAGAAATATACGGTACATGTTTTGTATCACCGTGGTGATCGATTGTGAAGGCGCCATCATCGTTAGACAACGTCTAAGTGTTAGCTTTATCAATCTGTCTAAGTCTCTTTTTCAATCTGCCTAAGAGCTCCAGCTCACTGGACCAACCTGTTGTGTAATCCTCGAGTTGGGCGCTGGTTGAGTCTGCGGCGGCGGTACATTCTCAGCGCCCCGCCGCCCCGTCGTGTCGCCGCCGTGGCCGTTCGTGTAGGCGCCGCCCGCGTTCGACAATCGCATCTGATTGTTGCGTGTGACGCGGGACGGTGCCGCAACTGCCATATAAATTACAAAAAAAAATGTATAATGACCCCCTAATGTTAAAAAAAACAGATTTGAAAGAAAAAATAGAAAGTTTCGATTAATAGCAGTTCAGATATCAAGTAACAATAATAACGAAATCACACTCAACTACTATAATAATTGTGAAAATGCTGAAACAATCTTATATTATTTAAATTACAATAATAATTAAACTAAATATAAACAAACATATATATAACTTACTTTTACTACCAAACAAAGTGCTCAAAAACAAAACAATCAAATAGATCAAAAAGGATATTAAAAATTTATTATTTACAAATGAGTGTTGATGGATCACCATAATATCAAAGAAAACGTACGCTTTCAACATAATCAACTGATAATATATCGTAAACATTGTATTATAAAATGAATAGCAATTCAAAATGCGTGAAACTTAACCAAAAGGAACCGTGCAAAAGCGATAAAATAATGTACTACACGATATCAGCCTACGTCTTACGTGACTTCGGCCTGTCTTCCTCCACTGTATGTTCGGGGGTTCCGGACTTCTCGAACGAGTCAGTGGGGGCCGAGGTGTCCGCCGAGTCGGCCACTCGTCGTCGACATCGCAACCACGAGCAACACATTTAGATTTTTGGCAATATCAGTCTCTATGTTATATTGATTTGGTCGAATACTGTCCTTTACAATAATTATAAAACCATCTTCGTATTATTTCACATAGTCTCAGTTATTTCTGTTAGATTTGTATCAATTGACATGTGTAGTTTACTTGACGTATAGTTCGAAATGGCAGTTATGCGTTGGCGCAAGGCAATCCTGTGCCTGCGCCGTCCGCCATATTAGGATCTCTTTCCGTATTCAAGGCAATGAACCGTGACGCACGCGCACCACGGCCGCGCGCTAAACTGCATATATAGAACAACACCCAAAACGAGGCATAGGTCGACCTTGGAACACAATAAAACTACTTTTGGGAATAGTTGAAGTACTGGTAGCTGGTTATACAGGGTGTTAACAAAATAGCTGACATAACTAACATAGGGCTGACCTTGGTGTACACAATAAAACTACTTTTGGAAATACTAGTGGCTGGTTGGTTATACAAAATATTTAAAAAAAATAACTGCCTCCAATTATTCTCATATTGTATTCTTAAAATAGTTGTGTAAAGTTGGCTCACAGTGTCACACCGTTAACCATAGTGACAACCTTCGTATGAATGTTGAATAATATCGACTTTAAACGGAAAGCACTTCGAGAAGCGTTTTAAAAAATCGAGACATAAAAGAAAAACAAAGCACCCGGCACAATAGCAGACACACAACTGATGTCACCGGTGGCTGAACAATTTGTATCAATTGTACGAGTTTGAATTCATCAGCTATCAGTTACAGTACGGCAGACAAGTCGTGGCCACCTTGAAGTTAAGTGTTCAGAATTATTGCGCATTGTTCACTCGGCAATAGAATAATCAAAAGTAAGAAAAGTCGTACATTTCAAATCTGCACAGCTAACTTCAGGGCGGCCACGACTTGTCGACCGCACTACACCTACCTACTAAAATTGGAAAATAATGACTGGCAACCTAGCAACGCTAGTCTAGTCGGCTTTTGAGGCGCAATGAAAAATGTAACACTGACGTCAGATAAGCATCGATCGATAGGCTTTTATGATTAATGTACTAAAGTTCTTTGACTGAAAATCGCCTCCACATCTATTAACGTAGCCTTCGTAAATATTGTTTGTGTATAGAAAAAACTATATCATGAAATTTTAAACTCGTTTTATTCAATAATAATAAATGATTCGCGAAGTTGCATTCCGTTGGTCGAGTTACTAGTAAATATAATTTTTTAACAATTTTTAAAGTGTTATTCCACACTAAGGAAAGAAAAATACTTATTTAGAAAACGTATAAGAATTTTAACGTAGCGGGACTCGAACCCGCGCTTCCTGGAAACCGCCCAGGTGTTCAGGCCATACGAACGTATGGCTCAGTGATCAGAGCGCCTGGTTTTTATACGTTCAAATTTTTATATGTTTTCTAAAATAAGTATTTCTATAAATATAGTTGTTAAAAGAAAAAGATATTTTCGTATCCATTCCCTATTTATTTCAATAACTGTTATTAATATAGCCCTCTGTCTTCCGCATTATCACTTTATTTTTACTTGCCACCTAAACAATCAATATAATTACAGAAGAATGACGACTCTACATAGATACACAGATATTATGTCCGTAACACGTTCACGAACATTGGCAAATTGAGTTCCGCCACTAAAATTCGACGAAAAGTGGAAAAACGGAGTGTCTTAACACTACACAGGTACCCTTTGTCTACCATGCCAAATACCGCGGAAAAAGAGTGAAACTGCTTTTTCTTTCCATGTAGGTAAGGGACATAAGAGATATCCAGGTATAGTTAATTTGAGTTTTAATATATATCATACATAGACCTAATCCGGAAATCAAGTTAGGCAGTGCAGGCGCGGCGTGACCATACCCTCACTTGACTATTGTGGCATATTGATGAAATTGGTAACCACCAAACGCTTTTGTTATGCTTAACATCATGTTTGTATGGTGATTCTAATTTACTGTCGTTTGTATGATAGTTCCGGTATTATTGGACAATAGGTACCACCTATCTACATTCGATTCGTTGCAATTTTGACCAGGTATACCTTTCTTGTTCAAAAATTAATAATAAATAATCGATTATATAAAAAAAAGTGTTTCTAACTCTTATCCGTGGATACATACGAAAGTAATATGTCATTTCAAACAAAGCATTTTTTTAATCGAATGGAATACTGGTCATAGAATCACCAGCGTTTAATACAATTGCAACTGAAATCTCATTGAATATACAAAAATAAATATACATTTAAAAAAATCCAAAAACTAAAGAAAAAAAATACATTTTATATTTGTTAAATTAGGATAACGGTGATTCCATAATATAAATTATTTACCCTTAGCCAATCTAACAAAGACAAAGTGCGGCGTTGAAAATTGCCCCACTTCACAATATCTCTCGAAAAGCGGAAAGTGTGTAAAATAGTATTTGAACACTATGTTCCTCAACCAAGTAAGAAATGTATTTTTTCTGATTTTACATTATTTATATATAAAAAAAAAAAACACAAACACGTAACGACCATTACAAATCCTGGAAGTTTACTTAACCCTATAGCACTACCACTATAATATAGCCAGATAGGCCGCGAGGCGTTCAACGAGTCAACGTCAGGCATTATCGCGCGTGAAACCTGCCCGTTTCCTAGCAAGGAACGTCGGCCTATAACCTATTTATGCACTTCTGTTGTAATTTATTAGTCTTGCCGTATTATCCGCTTGGTTACTTGGACGCGTTTCGCTTAGAATTGGATTATTTCTGTAGTAATAATATAATATTTAAAAAATTTTAGATAATCTTGTATAATATATCAACTAAAACTATCAGTAGTTACGTTCAACATGATATTCCTAATATTTACATATTTGGAAAATGCAGTTTTGTATGCAAGGAACTCTACTCATCACTAGACTCATGTTTTCCCTCATAGCAGGGTAAACACGGCAAGCATGGGTGACCTCCACTCAATTTTCAAATCACTGCATGCTAAAAAGCGGAACTCAACACCGCGCTATGTTAACCAGAGCGGAAAAATGAAGTGATGACAATATTTAATGTAAATGGTTACAATATTTTTTTTTATTTTGTTTCCTTTCACAACTACGTGCAACAAAATTAGCGAAGGTCCAATTAATTATAGCAACCGTGACAAAAGTAGAATTTCACTTGACCCTACGACGTGACCGGCGGCGTGACGAACCGATGATAAGACCACATTGAGCGTGGACAATCATATTTGATTTGATGATCTCACGATCTCTACAACCTTTTATAAATCATTTAATTGATTTTTACTTATTTTAAAAATTAGGATGTGTTCTCAATTCGACTGTACGTTTGTTTAGCTTTAGTTTTATGTATTTAGTAATCTATAAGATTATTTTTGCTTTAACTTGCACGGAATACAAAAATAAAGATTTTAAATAGAAAATAGGTGTACACGTATCTTTCAACTTTGAAGTATTAAAAATATTATTTTCTATTTTTGTTACTTTTTCATTTATGTTGACAATATACAATAGAATCATAAGTCGGTTTTTGTTTTTCTCCAAACTTTGCCTGTTAGCTCGTTCCACTTTGTATATTTAAATTTTCCTTTTGCTTCAAGCAAAATTTGTAACATTGTATTTACTCATATTAACTAATTCTACGAAAAAGATATCGAATTTATTACATAGAAAAGTTATATTTTAATGCATTATTAAATATCTATCATAATTCTTGCCTACTAAGAAATAAATTATAAATGAACGTGTTTTTCGAGTTGCCTCGAATTCCGCTGTATCCAACTATTTTATAAATCAAAAGAGTTTATTTTTTTAACTAACTTTATGTTATTACTGCGATATAAAATCTACTGAATATGCTCGTTTTAATGTCATATGGGATAAGAAACGCTGTGTATTGAGCCCGTCTTGGCACAGTGGCACAAGCGTGTGACTGTAACGCGATGGTCGTGGATCGATTCCAACACAGGCGAATGAATTTTTAATTATTAATATTTTTATTTCTTCGCTCTGGTACCAAGTCAAAAACGCTTTGAGTTCCTTCACTAAACACGCAATGCCTCGTAAAATTCGGCGACAAATGGAGAATTTAGTGTTTTAACATTAGGTTCCCTCTGCCTACCCTATCTTCGGAGTACAGCGTGAAGCTGAAAAAGAAACGCTACGTCGTACATATTTATCCGTTTTAAATTAACTTCTCTATAAAATTCAAATTCAAAATTTCATTTTCAAATATCAACAAAATTAATCATTCTACATCTGTACTTACAGGTCTAGGTATTCTATATCTTAGATTTTATATTATAACATTTTTAATATGCCCTTATACCTTAATAAATAAATAAGATTTGTAAGAAATTCTAATAAAATAAACAAAATTAAGGTACAGTGATGATATTCGTGAGAATCCACCGGTCGTTAGCTCGCGCCTACACACTGCATCTTGAATCACACAGTACGGTACGTTGTACTCGTTAATAAATAAAAACGACTATGTTATGCGCGATTTCATTGCACGTGGGTAGTTTGCTTTAAACAATCTTCAAACACTCATAACTAGATTAAAAAAATATTTAAAATTTTATATAAAAATCATACCTAAATAATTAAAAATATAAAAATATAGCTGTTTAATAAAAGTGAATGTTTCTCTACCCTTCTATTTTAAACAGCCATTAATTAAACAAGAAATTTAAAATAATCTATCCTTTCCCATAATATAACCCCCACAACAACACCACATAACACGCCATCTAAACACAATTCTTTGAATAAAAATATTATATACAACTCGATGGAAAAAAAAAATTGGAAAAACCGATGCACTATCTCACTTAAAACACTCTTTCAACTTACGGCGTGTATTTGCCCTCATGCCAGCTCTCTGATAGAGTCCAGGCATTATGTTACACTATAAGAGAACTCCTCAAAGGTCAGGTTTATTAAAACTGATGGTATGAAGCGACGGTACCAGGCGGCTGTGTGGTACGCGGCCGGCCGCGCACTGTCCGCCGCGCCCCCAGTCTCTATACTTATAGCTGACCGCCCTATACGTTGTTCCACCCTGTATAATCATTATGATTCAATAATAAGGGTTAAATTTACTTATTTATAAAGACAAGTGTATTGATGAAATATGTTATGCTTTAAACACAATATATAATATAAATATGGGTAATACTGTAAAAAATGGAATAAGCGGTTTGAAGGTGGTTTGGTTGAGGTGGAGGCTCCTGAACCAATTTGCATCATTGGTTTACTTACTAGTCATATAATCAAAGCTTTTCAAAGTTTTTTTAGCAACTATATATATATAGGTGACAATTTTTTATGGTCGACTACTATAAAAAAAATATTTTTTCTCATTATAAATATGTTTTTTGTTATTTTAACAATATTTCTAACATTTAAATCATACAAGAGAATGTATACTGAAACGAAACAAAGGCTACGAAGGTGCTGCTCCCTTCCACTTGGTTAAACAATTGAATGCCAAATAGAAGCTAGGTGGAGAGAAGATAACTCACACTGACATTTCATCATATAAAAACTATAAAAGACTTGGTAGACTATAATAAAATATGAAAAATTCCAAAATACACAAAATCAATACAAAATAATATAAAAGTATGATGACCAAGTTATCATTAGTATAGATTCGCCCGCGGTCAATGCACCCAATATGAAGCAATAGAGGTAGGTGGGAACACTAAATTTATTATAAAGAAGCCTGTAACTATAATTGTGGGAAGCATGCCATCAGTACTATCTTCCATTAACATATCATACGTTTGTTATAATGTATATGACTTTACCACATACATGTTAATAATATCTTAATAAATTATTTCTTTTATAAATTTTATAGAAAAAGATAAGGGAAACGAACTTTACGGATCACCTGCAAATGACTGCGACGGTTGTGGGTTCGTGTCCCTACTCCGAAGAATGGTTATTTTCACTACTTCCCTCTAGTAACAAGACAAAGCGCAGCGTTGAATTCCACTATACAAGCTATGAGAATGGAAAACGAAGTGCCAACAAATTAAGTAGTAACCCCTAGGTTAGGGACCTACTCTGTGCTTAACCCAGCTTTATTAGAGTAAAAGTTAAATAACAGTTAAAATGCACTTTCCCTAAAGTATAATTTTGATAAAATCAGTGCAAGTTTTACAAAAAAAATCGTAAATTTATTCTCTATTCAAATTTAAAAGAAAGTCGACTGTGTGTGTGTATAATATATTTTGCTCATATTTTTGATGAAATGTGTATCACATCTCACACAACTCATGAATAGACTAAATGAATTTTTCCTTGTATACACATCAGCATTATTCATAGAAATCTTTATAATGTAGCAACATGCCATAGTCCTGCTTATAATACGTACATAAGTATGAAAAGATAAAATGATTGTTCTAGGCCCGCGACGATGCCCAAATGGAGAATGTTGAAGGAGGTTGCCTTATACCGTTATTTTATATAACAAGATAAAAAGTGCGGTACTTGATCTTCGTGATAGTGTCAAAAAATATTTAAAAAACAGCTAAGACACTGTTTTTGAGTGTTTCACTTGTATTTAAAAATCAATTCTCGTAAATAATACTTCCTTTTGACGGAAAAAAAATCAATTTCTAAATATGTGTCAGTATACATCATATATGACTTTTAGTAATAGCTAAATTAAATCTAATCTTTACTTGGCTAATTTATAAGACATTTAATAAAATTTTAAGTCAAATATTCAAAACAATATGTTTTTATTTACAACTACCAAATCTAATTAGCACTAAATTCAAAATAATTTCGTGAATACATTAACGGCCTTCGGGGCGGCACAATGTCAAGATTGAATGTTGTATTATAACAAACGCGACCCTGACCCCCGCCCCGCCAGGATGCGAGAAGCGGACGTTATACGGTGCAAAAACAAGGAAGCCGGCTTTCGACATTTCTACACAACATTTTTAGATAATGAGCGGTAATAAGCTCAATTTGTGTGTTAACGATACGTTTAACTAGAAAATAAGTCTAATCAAACATTATATTGGATTTAACCAAGTACCTATCCTCTGTCCACACTTCTAATATCAAAGAAAATGAATTGTCAAACTACAAGAATTCCTAATCCAATAGTCGTCTAGAAAAATTGGTTGATTAATAAGATCGCCTTTTGTGCGTCAATTTTTCTCTCTCTCTCTTTTCTTTATTTCATTTTCTTTATTTAAATAATAAATTGTGTACAATAGTGTAAATAAACAATGTTACTATGGTAACCCAAATTTTAAATAACCCAGGTAAACTTTATGAACAAGTTACACAAAGAAATACACAATAACTCTAATTAATAACGTAGTACAAATATATATACGAACGTACCAAAAACTTTACTTAGACACGCCAATATTAGTTTATTATATATTAGTTTAATAAAGGATTGTTATATTTTACATAAGATTGTGTCTGTATGCCTGTAGTATCTGAGGGGAGCTAAGGATTGGGGGTAGAGTAAACAAGAGTGACATAGGAATTTAGATTAAACATCAAGTTAGCACCGTGTAATTTATATAGCATACATGTTATATTTCTTTAGTTGTCTATACAAAATATCATCTAAATCCTGAGTGATTGAGAAATGTAACTTATACTTAAAGATAATTTATACAATGAAAATATTAAAATAAAGGACGCTTTTGACCATATATTCGATTGACATGCTACGATCGTACAAGCAAATATTAAAAAAGCCTACCTAATCTATCAAAACTGTTGCAGTCGTACCTGTTGTACGTGACATACACTTTTTGTACCTTTTATATATTTTTTATTTTAGTAGCAATGTCACAAAAAAATCTAATTACACAATAAGACATTATCATGAAAGCAGTTCACCAAACGACAGAAGCAACGAGATGAGAGACGCAATCAAACAAGAAACGGGTACAAACAACCGTTGCCAAATTAATATTGCATTTCAACACGAAGTTACTGAGAGAGCGCGTAAGCCGTAGATTGATTATACGCTACGCATTTTATAAGCCATAATATATTTTTTTTTATTTGATTGATTCAAATTTACTTTTTAAAAGAGTTCTTTTAACTTTTTCCTACCAGGTATCAAACGAGAAAATTCTATTTTAAAATTTATTTTAAAACTTCCGCATTTCTTTCATTATATTTGTAGTATAATGTTCACATGCAATCGTTTCTAGGGGTCACCGATCTCACTTTTACAGCTGAAATTGTAATATTACTTACTAGCGCAATACAGTTAGTTATTTGTATTATAAAATTTATGGAAAAACGATCTTATTTACATGTTTATCATTTTTATTATTAATATTTTTTATCAGCTTCACGCTGTATCCCTCACGCAGCAGGGTAGGCAGAGGCAACCTAGTGTTAAGACATTCCGTTCCCCACTTTAGTATTATTAGTTTCAAACTTAATAATCTCAATAAATTATTTTATATTTTTACTTTTTAGTGCAGCAACCAGTAAATACCGGTACGTCAAACATAAAACAGTTAACGACATATTTTGATTTACTTCATTATATTAATTGATACAATTGGACATTCTGATTTTATTAAACAAACGTACAATCAATATCAAATCGACTCATCCTTCGTTTATCGACGCAGAAAACACTGCCCCTTTAAAATTTATGACATTTTATCTGGGGGCACGGCAGTGCCCCCGCCAAGTCGAGCAAAAAACAGCGGCACGGCCGTACCATCCTTTTCTCGAAGCAATTCAGGCCATTTTCAACCCCCTATAACTTCGTTGTGGATAAAACAAGAAACCTGAATTTTCAGTAACTATACAGGCATTATATAAACACGGTATATTTAAAATTTCAGTCAATTTGAACCAGTACTTTAAGAATGACAACTTGTTAAAGTTTCTAAATTTTGTCACTCACTGACTGACTCACCGATCATCAAAAGTCCAAGGCACTTCTAGCAGACATAGAAGCTTCAAATTTAGAATACAAATAGAGTTTAGTGTCTTAATCATGGGAAAACTTAAATATTTTGTAATTTCGGTCCAGTTTTCCAAATACACCAACTGCATGAATAACTTTGTAATCCCATATAAATTTATAGGATTACAAGGTTACATTTGCAGTTAGTGAATCATTATTACTGTATAATAGAAAATAATAAGTGTAGAGGCCGATCGTGGCGCAGCGGCACGAGGTGTGACTGCAAAACCGACAGGTTGTGGGTTCGATCCCCACTCGAGGAGATGAAATATTTACTTAAATTTATATTTCCATTTCTTCGCTCTGGTATCGAGGTTAAGCGCGGCGTTGAGTTCTGCCACTCAACACGCAATGCCTCCAGAATTTGGCAGAAAGTGGGGAACGGAGTGTCTTAACACTAGGTTCCCTCTGCCTACCCTGCTGTGTGCGGGATACAGCGTGAAGCTAATAAAAAAAATAAAAAAAATAAGTGTAGATAGGTACCAAAAAGTAGAACTCTACAAAAAGAAGTGAGATGCCATCAAAAACATCCTGTAAAAAAACCCAAGTCTCGCAGCTCAGTCTTTCTACCGTAAAAAGTTGTGAGATCCATGTAATACCAAGTCGGTTAATCTATTTAGTCTCTACTTAAAGGACCTTTTGTCTTAAGTTATTACATAAGTTATTATCATGCCAATATTAAAAATATTTTACGTTTTAAACAAATAGATCGACTTGGACATCGCATGAAAACACAACCTATCGAAAGACATAATAGATTTCACATTCGGAAGGACTCTGGTGAGGAATTCGGTTGCTGGCCCGTCGTGCTGTGTAGTGTAATACATACTAATAATGAAATCATGCGATGTCCAAGTCGATCTATTTGTTTAAAACGTAAAATATTTTTAATATTGGCATGATAATAACTTATGTAATAACTTAAGACAGAAGGTCCTTTAAGTAGAGACTAAATAGATTAACCGACTTGGTATTACATGGATCTCACAACTTTTTACGGTAGAAAGACTGAGCTGCGAGACTTGGGTTTTTTTACAGGATGTTTTTGATGGCATATATAGTTTCTAAATGGCTTTCAGAAGATGATAAATAACATTTATAAAAATCACCGCGATCGAGATTAAAAACAAATACAGTTTATACAGTTTACTCACCGTCTTCGTGTTGATCACGAGGATCAAACTTTTTATTTGAATTGAAAGTTGATGTTATGTGTTTTTAAGCTTCACTCTTTATTCTTAGCGGAGAACCCAGAGAGAACAGTGCGCCAAACGCTACAGCATCTGCATTCGCCTCGTCCTCTAACATCAACCTCTTCAAATATTCCCTCGTGTTTTTATGTTTCCTTCCTGCTCATGCATGGCAACTGTGGTAGAGACCACGGACCAAATCCAAGTTGACATCCTTCCAAACTTTTTAATTATTCTGTCATAATATCTTATTATTTCAATATACTTATAGTTATCCTAACATAACTATTAAGCAATATACAATATAGATTTTTCATAAGTTTTCAATCTATCTTGAGATCTAATAATCAATTGTATCACGTTTTGAGCAAACAATCGCGACACTCTGCCAACGTTTGACTAGCGTCACGGGTGACACCGTTGGTGTACGTTGCCCTCTCGTTTTGTGTTAGGATTAGCTAGATATTGAAAACTTTTTGCATTTTTAATTTGAAATTTGTATCAATTCGATTATTCATTGTTTTCGTTAGTTTCGTTCATTTTATTTAATACATTTTTTTTTAGTTTCACATTGTATCTGGAACGGGTCAATAATTGCACAAAACTTTAACCGATTTAACTTTAACCGATTAAAAACTGTTATATCATAACATATTCATATAAATAAATAAAAGCCAATTTTATCTGGTTTATTATTATAATTAAATGTTCATAAACTTAAAACACAATAACGTTCACACATTTCATGTTTATCTAAGAAATGACGCGACTATTGACCTCCGCAATTAATCAATAATGTACAAACAGACTCCAATTTCCTGAAGCTTACCAGAAAGCAATCTACAGTATTTCTAAGACATATATAAATAATATTTTGTCTTGAAATAGGGAATTATCAAAATTAAAAGTAATAAAGCAATCGGAAGTGGAATATTAAAATATTCCACTTCCACTGGGTTTCCTGCTATTTGGGAAAAGCGTGAAAATGAAGGACAGTCGTGGCGCAGGCCCACAAAGTGTGACTGTAACATCGACTGGTTGTGGGTTTGATCCCCATACGAGGAGGTGAAATAGTAATTCAAATTTATATTTTCTTTATTTTGCTCTGGTGTCGGGACAAAGCGCGGCGTTGAGTTCCTCCACTCAACACGCAATGCCTCCAGATTTCGGCGGAAAGTGGGGAACGGAGTATATTAACACTAGGTTCCCTCTGCCTATCCTGCTGTGTGCGGGATACAGCGTGAAGCTGTGAAGATGAAATATCAATCACTCATGATGTTAACAACACTGCCACTACACAAATATTTGTAATATATTTTTGCTACGGTCCTCACTTAATGATTAAAATAACATTTTAAAGCTATGGAAGTGGGAGTGACCGGTGACGTCAATGTACCTGTTACAATACAATACATGACACCAAAAAGCTGATAGGGTAAGAGAGCCGACGTGTGCTTTGCACGGTATGGATTATCGCGTGACATCAAGTAAATCGATTGAGTTCAATCTATTTTTTTACAATCAATATTTGATATTGGTCCGTACCGTTGTTTGCCTTATTTTTTTATAATTTTGAATACCATAAAATAAATGCTTATATAGAAAACGAATAATTTATCGCGATAAAAATAAAAAACCTAAAGATCTTCAAATTACGAAATCTAATGAAATGGGTATTTTGGAAGTTGAAATAGGGATATATACCATATGAAAAATATATACTATAAATAAAAATATGCATATTAAATAAAAATATGTTATTTTCTTATGGTAAAATTAGATGATGATAGAGATCGATAGTCGTGGAGGTCATTAAGATATTCCCTTGTGCAGTAACGGTCGTGAAAATAGCTGTTAGGGCGATGATGCTAATAAAATTTAAACAATACAATGATCCAGAAGTAAAATTTCTGATAAAAATTACAAAAGTACTAATAAAAAAATCACAATAATACTTAAAACAAAAAGTAGGGCAGATCAAATTAAGCCGCTGACAAAGAAAGTGGATATAATAGAAACACGTCATGACAATCAAAAATAAACCAAAGCAGAACAAAGCACCTTATAATGTAAGATCGTCGTCTCAGATAAGACAACCGTTAAAAGTTTGGCGAGTACGGTCGCTCCTTTGCGATGGCTAACGTTATGAATCATGAAACGAGAGACATGTCCATACATGTTGAAGCAGTATTAATATATTATATTTTCCTTTTTTTTTTAAGTAAAATAAGTAATATATTGACTGAGATGACTGAGATTGTAGACATTAGCTTCACGCTGTTTCCCGCACACTGCAGGGTAGGCAAAGGGAGGTTCCCTGGGGAGTGTTAAGACACGGTTCGTCCGTTCCCCACTTTCTGCCGGATTCTGGAGGCATTACATGTTGAGTGGCAGAACTCAACGCCGCGCTTTGCTTCGATACCAGAGCGAAGAAATGGAAATATAAATTTAAGTAAATATTTAATCTCCTCGAGTGGGGATCGAACCCACAACCATTCGGTTTTACAGTCACAATTTGTGCAGCTGCGCCACGACTGGTCTCATTACATGACATTAAATGACAAAAATGAATGGTTCTTCGACTCATTTAACGACTAAAAGTAATCTTTTAGAATAAAGGTTATTTTTAGAATTTTTAAACAGTTAATTAACTATTTTTTTACGTCAGAGATAAATGTAACTTTCATTACTAGCAAAAGCAGTATAGTATCTATTAATATATTTTCATATTTTTTTAATAAATATCTCTATTATTGTATTCATTCATTGCACAACACAATGATACGTACGAGTATAACCATAACTAAGTATATCAACTTTCAATTTCTCTTTTGTTATTTACTTTCTCATTAGGCAATAGCTAGTTATTACAATTAGTAAAAAGTGAATTTATAAAGACCAATAGATAAATAAGAAAAGAATATTTTCCTCTGAAAATTACTATAACAATTTTCACGTATATCTATTACATAAAGAATAGAGTGCAATAATAGTTTGCTGCTCGCGATTCAGAATTTTTACTAACAAAAGATTATCTCTTTTTTTTAAAATTATTATATCCAAGATCATTTCTAAATCTATATTTATATTAAACCGTCTGTATATCCATATAACAAACTATAGCGTATTGCTAGTATTCTCTCTGAATGCAATAAGTATTTATTTATCTTTCTTTTGTTATTATTATTGTAATTTTTAACTTCACGCTGTATTTTGCAAATAGGGATGGTAAGCAGAGGGAACCTGGTAACTTAATGTAAAAACACTTCGTTCCCTTCGACCTTATTACAGGAGCGAAAAAATGAAAATATTAAATATTTCATTTTTCCCGAGAAGGAATCCAATACACAACCGTCTACAGCTTTGCACGTTTGTGCCTGCGCCACGACGGCCTCAATTTAGTATTTATTTATAATGTATTTATTTAAATATCTATGTATCTATAATTTGATTATTTAATACAATTAAGTAACTGTAACGTTGCATCAGCAAATATAAATATGTATATCCCAAGTAAATTTCTAGACTTTTGAGATGACGCCAATTCTTAGCAGATCATCACATATCTCTACTTTCAATATCGTTTTAATATCGTTTTTTCTATAGTTATCAAAACGTCATTAATGATCTATTCGTGACGATATCTCATATGAGACCAAAGACAAGATTCACTTCTCTCGTGAATCACGAACAAACGCTATTACGTTTCTTGTAATCTCACTGTCAACGTAAGTTATATTAATAAACTACTCTGAACACCCAGATGAGACACTACATATAAATAAGTGTATTTTTATATTAATAAACAAAAAAATATTGTCAAAAAAAATCAGCATTTTCACAATAATTATAATATAGTTAGGTATTGAGAAGAGTTCAGACAAGGATTTGCAGGTTACATCTAGGTTGCAACACTGTTCTGAGCTCCTCTCGAAGGGCATCGTAAGGATTCACAGTTCCATGAATATGGAATGATAAAGAGATTTTTTTTTAAATAAATTCCAATTTTTTTTCTGTTATAATTACTTACCTTTAGTTGCTACTGGGATTGATTGCCGTGTCATATCCTAAAACAGAAAAAATATATTAATAAATTGTTAAATTGAATTTCAACGCAAAAATAAACTTCAAGCCAAAGGCAATAATAATAAAACAATATAAAATACTGTATTTACAAAAGTAAAAAGATAGCCATAACCATAGTATGTACTATAGACAATAACAAAATCCTAGCAGAGCAAAAATAATATTAGAAAAATAAAACAAAAATAAATAACCCGCATGATATCTATAAAAAATGGAAAGCATCGATATGCTTTGCATGCGGGTTTGTATGCATAAAAAAATATTTTAAAAAATCCTACGAGATAAAAAATTCTTCAACAATTTGTAAACTCCTAAGCTACTTTTAATTTTAACCAAAAAAAGAATTATGCACATATAAAATTAAAGAAATAACAAAAATATACGTACAACTACATAATACTGAATACCTTCCATTGGTACAAAAATGCTACAAGAAACTATCAAATAAAAACTTAATAATATAAATAAAATTCATATAATAAACATTGCTTCATCATAATATGTATTTCTGCTAATGTTAGGAAGTCTTATATTCCTGCAATTTGAATGATTATATCGTTTTCATAATTCAGATCTTTTTTTTTTCATTTATTGTTTAAACTCATGACTATATGACTTAAACTCAATAAAGGGAATTTCGGAATTATCCGACAAGTAGTCTATTATAATAAATTTTTAGTGGATCGTTTATCAAATATCAAGTTCACAAAATGCTAATCTAAAAAAAAACAAAGATAGTCTCTAGTAATTGTAGCATTTCACACAAAGCACTTTCAACGCTAATATTCTATCGAAAGCATCAGTGGAATTCGAATCCCCGACCTCGTAGTAGCCAAAATCAGGATATAATAATAAACAGGTGAAACATATATTTGATAGAACTAACATTGAAGGGAAATGTAAATGAAAACAATTTATGTATTTGCAATGCATCACTGTATACAAACATTTTAGACAGCTCTTGGCAGACTTACTCTACAGAATGCAATGTCCAAATAAACGATAGCTACTTGAGTAAATTACGCTCACGACGGCTGCTATCGTGAAAAGAAACAACTCAGCTATAGGGAAGCAAAAAGCTACCATCATTTAAATTTTATACGGCAAATTAACAGTAATATCCTGCAATTATGTGTCCAAAATTGAAAAGATGTTTAATCGTACCATTCACTCGAATAATCGGTAAATGTCGATGTTTTATGGGCCTTAGGAAACACAATGGCTATGGATTCGATTCTCACTTGAGACAACATTTATAATATAGATGTTCTAACTGTCTCATTATACTATTGAACTATTAAATCTAAGTATATGGAACCTAGATATTTTACCTAATACGTATATTATAATTAGGTTATAATTTCAGGTTTTACTCTAAGTTACGAAACGCAAAAGAAAATCAACATAAATGTAGTATGTCTGTATCTAAACAACTCACATATCTATTTACGTGTCATATATAAACAAGATAAATTACCTTATAATTACATTAAAACTATTAATTTACACTTAAATGAAACTTAAATTTTAAATCATTATTATTTATACGTTTTTGAACGTAGCCAAAAAAAGCAGTTCAGCGAAAAAAAAGTCATCAGAAACAAGTCTACGGAAGCAATGCCTTTTTATAGACGGAATAGCCATCGCGAAATGAACTCGTGACTCACTCATATGTGGGGACTGGTTAAGCGAAATTTAACTTTATGACTAATATTTTATGATTTAAATTATATTATAAATTGTATTTAAAAAGTCGAAATAACATTTATATGACTAGTATAAAGCTACTTAATTTACCGTTATCATCGCACTGTATCCCGCATGAAGGAAATGAAAATAGTAATCTAAACATATACACTTCCCGGAATGGGAATCGAACCCATAGCCGTAACGTGTATAGTCTGAGAACTGCAATACAGCCTCAATCAAATATAAGTTATAAAAGATAATCTTTTTCTCTTTAATAACAACAGGAAACAAACGTTACACGTAACATACTGGCGAGTGCAGTATTCGTCGTCGTTGTGCATAACGTGATTTCAATCGATTAACCTTTAAAGTCGAATATACATTAAATTGATTGCATTTGATATGTATGTACAAATAAATATAAACTTTGTAATAGCATTTTTATTTGTTTCGCCCAAATATAATATCACTATTTTTATTAATAAAATGTGTTTAAGATATAACCAGAAAAGAATAAACAAATCATTTTATAATCATCACATTAAATATAAACGTGGGATGTTGAATCATCAATATAAGATGATATCATCGTTGACAGTTCTCAAATATTAATAAAATTTTATATAGTACTTAAAATTACCGTTACAATTATAGTGTAAAGTGCAGCGAGTGACTAAAGAAGACTAAATAATAATTTATGATACTTAAACCTAATTATATGATAGAACTACTAAAAATACATTGGTTGCGGTTTCGTCGAACTAGAAATCAGGTCGCGCCACATTTATTAATGCGTAAACAAAAACACAACCAAACGAAGCGTTATAATGTAACAAAAAAAAAGAAGCTGTTCGTGTGCAAATCAAAGATCGTGATCGAAAAAAAAAGGTAGTAAACAAAAGAGGTGAGCGGTGTCTTATCGCTCCATGCGTCCAAGGTGGTTGAAATACCGATCGTGAGTTGCGCACGGGCAGCGTGTGGCCCGAGTCGCCGGCGCCCTCGGTCTCAGCTCCCTCGCGGAGAAACCCGCCGTCGTCGGACGACGAACCCGATGGTTCCTTAGACAATACCTTCAAACTTACTTCACTCCCAGTTACAATTTATCTTGGATATATTGTATATATGAGAGCTCTGATCTGATCGTCCACTACCATTGAAAAGTGAAAACAACTAACGCGAGTGCGGAAAATCGATGCGACCGCGTCCGGCACGCGTCGAACATCGTAAGGTCATCTGAACATCAATCATTGAAAATCGGAGAGTATACAGAATACGCTATTATTGTCTATATTTCGATAATTGAGGAATGGAAACGTGTATTAATATCTATACTTATTTTATACTAGTTTTTTCTTGCAGGTTTGCCCTCCTGATCAAATAAAAATAACTAAAATACTTCGTTGTATTTTAGTTGCCTAGCCTACAGCGTTCTTCGATAAATGAAATATCCAACACAAAAATATATTTTCAATTCATATTAGTTAATGAGATTAACGCGTTCAACCAAACATTTTTTTTAGCTTTATAATACGTACCTATTACTACAGATCACATTACGTACTACGTTGTTTATAGACATTATTTGTTTTATTAACGGTACAAGCGAGTGTTTTGGTCTAGGTGAGATGAGCGCGCGTGTTTCCATGGTAACCGTGCAGTATTCCTAACAAATTGCCAAGCAATGGGTGCATATTGCAAATGATCACCTGCCAATTGATGATGTATGGGAACATTGCCACATAATTCTCTTGATAATGACTTAAAAGCTTTCTGTATCTTCTGTGTACAACACTATACAAGATTCCCGTTACATTTAAGTCTCGAACAGCACTAGGTCCTCTCTATGCTAGGTTGTAATTGAAACATGGTAAAATGTTGTATAGTATGTTAATAAAGCACGACATGAGCTGGTAGCACATTCGGCGGTCGCCAATTGGCGCTCCCGACTGTTAGGCGTCGATTAGCAACGTGCTCCGCGACCCAAACAATGAGGGTGATCGCGGCTTGGTACCGTACAAACGCTCGGCTAATCGATATAATGTTTCCGTTCGAATCATTCTTTAAATTAGAACACATGCTGCTTTGTCATCATCCGCACTATATTTTTTAGGCTTATCACGCTGTATCTCGCATATAGGAAGACAGGTAGTGTTGAGGCACTCTATTACCTCACATTGAGCCACAATTTTGTAAACATGGAATGGAACTCAACGCCGCGTCTTATCTTGATATCAGATCGAGCAAATAGAAGTAATTAAATCCCCCGAGCGGGAATCGAACCCACCACCGTCGCATTTATAGCTAGCCGCTGTAGCACAGCGCCACGAGGGCCTCAAAACATATTACCTTAAAGAAAAACTAAAAAAATCTTGCAAATAACACGTGAAAAGTTAAATTTAATTTGTAACGGTTAGCAGTGCGTGTAAATTGAGCGCCACTTCCGCGTACGAATTGGCAAATTGTCTCACTAACAGTCGCAAGAGTGATGTGTCCATTGACCTGATTGAAATAGATTAGCTGGCTGGCCAGTACACGCCTCACGAATGCATCGTATAAATAAATAGGTTTTGCATACAAAATTGTTTTACCTTTCAAAAAAAATATACCTAGTTTAGTTCCGTGAAAAATAATCTTCAACAAATTGAAGCACCTACTGTTATTTTATTTTTTTACATAAATTATTCTTAAAGGAATATATAATTTCGAAAACAATTTCTAAATTTTAAATTCAAATTTAAAGTGTTCTTTCTGTAGTAGCTACAATTGCACTATAACACCACACAGGAATGCATCTGTAACGCTCCACTTTGCGGTGAACTCTCAACAACTTGCTCCACTTCGACGTGTCGCTCACACGACACAGGAATAATGGGAAACGTACAAAACTGAAAACTTTATCCACATTCTTTATTAATAAATACCTTTTACTACTACTATTCTTATTTATTTGTAGTAAAAAAGACTGATGTACGGACATTATACATATATTTAATTTAACAAAGTATTTGACTTTACATCACACTAACATACTAAAAACATATTTTTATCGATTGAAAGTATAATAAATGTAAGATGTAATAGACATTATTAGCACAATATATCTTAAATTCAATAGTGCATAATGTATTTAAGGAAGCTTTCTTGCTTATTTGAAAGCCTACAGCATCAACCCTAAATATTTAACTCAGAAAGTCAAGCACTACATACCCTGGCTAGTTTGTTGGGCATCGGCTGAAGATGCGGTGTGGGATGCCGTTGGCCGGCGAGCTCGGGGTTGAGTGCGAGGATCGCATCGATCTCCACTTCCTTCCCCTTCGTCTCTCCACGCTCGTACCATTCCACTGTCACCGAGCGAGTCTCGAGGTTTACTCCTGAGACTACTGCACAGTGGATCCGGCCTGGAAAGGAAAACGCAACGTATTCAAAATATGTAATTTAACATTTAATATATTATCTATATAGAAATAATTAAGTTAATAGTTGACGCCTAGACTTTAATGTTTTAAAATCATAAAAAAAGGATGATAGTTCCAAATTTCCACATGTGCAACAACAACAACAACACATCAATGTGCAAAGATTATTTCCAGAATATCTTGCGAATGCTGACGTTACAATAGCAATCCCCATATCGAAGTTGTTTACAATTTTAACGGTTAGAGCTCTACGTTAATGGACCAGTCAATCATGCCATCAGCCTTTGGTTCGAAGGCCAAAGCTTAAGCTTTTAAATTGCGACCAATTTTTTTTTATATAAATAAGACTAACAAACTATTACTATACATACATTAATTTAGGTTAAAATTATATATTACCATTATAAAGAATTACTATATAAATAATCATGTATACCCAAAGGTCCAGTAAGAAAAAATATATAATCTCAATCTCTTGATATTTTAACAAAAGATTGTCTCTATAGATATGTGTAGCTTAAACTGAACCCTTGTATTACCATAAGCGTCATATCGATCACATTGTACAATACAAACTTAAAACATAAGCTTTACAATAGAACATCTGTTGAAGTTAAACACGTTGGTAGTCTGCAAGGGGAAGCTGAGACTAGACGCATTAACTTTAAAGTGGAGATGGAAATGAATCGAGGCAATTTAGGCAATAACGGCGCAAATGTGAAACAATACAAGTTTTGCTTCACAAAATATATTTACTCTTCATTAATATAAACTTTGCGCCCTAAGCTTATTCAACTTTGTATACATACTGGAACGTAAATTTTGAATGATTAATATCCTAACTCTGTGTGAGTTGCTAAAATGTTTGAATTTTCTACATTCAAATACGCAAAACATGTTGTTGTTCACGTCAGTAAATGGTATTATCTTTTTACTTCATAAATGACAGTTCTTTTTGGAGGCATGGCGTGCTGAGTGGCGGTACTCAACGCCGCTTTTTGCCTCTTTGCCGTATATGTCTGTGTATGTTTTTCTTTTAACAAAAACTATTTTCCAATAAGCGGTATAGCAAAAAGTCAATTGTATCAATTTGTATAATTTTAGATCACGAGTTCAATGTGAGTGACATTACAAATTAAAAATAATATTTTTTTGTATGAGCTTTACTGGATCGTCCACACAGCACTTTCTTTTCTCTATCTTTCTTTTTACTTTCTACATAGGGAACGGTTTACCACCCAGTTTTCGAGACATTGTCAACTAACGGAACTTTATGCAACGCTGTCAACCAGAGCGGAGCAATGAAAATAATGTAATTGTTCTCCTAAGTGGTATCGAACCTATATTCAACGCAGTTAAAGCACAACAAACGCCGTGCCGTCAGGTTGTCCAAATTATACCAAAAGGAGGAAAATATACAAAATTCAATATAATTATCACCCTGTATAGGGATCGAACTCATAACCACGTTTACAGTCACAACGCAACGGACTCCAAAATATAGATAAAATTCCATACATCTTATAAAACCAAAATAAGACGCACAAATAAATGCATCCGATGCAATCAATGCAAATGACCTACATGACTACTAATCGATGCATCGCGGGCGCAGCATCAGGTGCAATGTGCATCACATGTTGTAGACGGTGATGATGCAATACATTGCGTAACTCGTCCAAAGAGGATTATGTTATAGTTAAACAATATCGTATTACTGGGAAAGTGAAGCGTGTGAACTTATTGATTCCGAAGATTTAGAAAATTCATATTTTAATGTGAGTACGTAATGTGTGATATAACTTTAAAGTAATGTTTTTTTTGTACTTTAATAACTTAGAAGTAACCGTTTATCTAAGGAAGCTCTATTCCTATCAGTTGTTAGCAAATATTCTTGTAAAACAAAAACGTAATAATAAAAAGAATAACCAAAATGAAGCAAGTACCAGGTATAGACAGTTTCTTGTGTTTTTCTTACAAAACTTGGTAAATCAATAATTAATAAATAATTATAAAAAACATTTGAGAACGGTCAGGTGCAGGGGCGACAGGTTATGAGTTGAAAATGAGAAACGGTTGGAACCAAGTGTCTTGATGGGAAAGGAGTAACATTAAGTTTTCGGGTTCACTCTGCCTACCCTGCTATGTGCGGAATACAGCGTGATAAAAAAAGGATAAATACGTTTACAAGAATAGTATATTATACAAATCCAACTAAATACAAAGCACAAAATAACCTTAATCTAAGAAAAAAGAAAGTTTAGATATGATAAGCCATAGACTTCAGCTAAGACTGCAAGCGCACACAAAGACGCACAAGGTCACTGACCTCGGGCAACTTGAATCCGACGTGCGGAGCCTGCGGCCCGCCACGGTTCGTCTATTATAGGATGTAAACAAATAACATGAAAGGGCATCCATCACATAGATGAAAATATATGGTCGAGAGTAAATTACAAAGAATGGCAAGTTCAAAGGAAATGTAATATTCATCACTATAAATCAAGAAACATGGTCATCTAAAGATTGAGTATAATTCACAATTTGACCACTATTCATATTCGTATGTTATTACACGAGAACGGAGTGATATTACACCAAGTCCTAATAATATAGGACAAGGCAAGATAACGATTTCTGAAAGTAAAAATATCAGAATCTAATATACTGTACCTTATAATAATGACGAAAAATGTTATACATATGTAGATCTTAAAATGTACAGTTTCCTTACAATAAAGAGTCAAAAGTCAGATTTCAAAAGCTCGATGCCAATGTATCTACCTCTAACGTTTTAGCAAATAAAAGAAGTTCTAATGTTACTAGATTAGGTACCTAGCCCAGAGACCTAAATTTGAAAATACCAAGCATAGTAAAAAAGATTTTCTTTGTTCAAAATTCCTCATAAAAAAACAAAAGTACCCACCTACTGACACACTAAACGTGTTTGATCAATGCCGAACGTATTTAATGATATCGAAACACCAATTTGTCGACCTTGATAAGAACAATTTCTATCGGAACGTCGTGTGTCAAATAAAAATGGTGGAAGTCTATACGAAACGGTAGCGCTATTCACGTAAAACAATAAATTTGGCCAAACAAAGGTTTCAACGAAACTACTCAGTCATTTCAATTTTCATATATAATGAAATTCTTTTTAAGTTTAGGTTATTATTTTACACAATCTAGTACAATCGACCATTACAAAGTATATTTTGTTATGACATGCAAAATTTCGCTAGTGGTAATATTTTTTTTATTATTATCATCATTTGTCGTTCACATTTTTAAATATGATTAATATTTAATAATCATTGTTGTTTTAAAATAAATGCATTTTTTTTAAATCACTTGAAAAAAATCTATAATGATTAGTAATATTAATTGAGCTGAACATGACGAAAATAAAATATTTCTCTAGATAATAAATCACCAATCGCGATCCTTCGATAAGATCTAAGGCCAGGCACTAGGGACCGGAAAGCTTAACCGACGACCACGACCAATAATACATAATTTTAGGGTGCACCTTTATTTAATTTTTGAATTACATTAATTCTGATGATCCCAAGACCAAAACGACCAGTTTGAGGACGCGTTATTTTATTATCGGAACAGTGACGTTATTACAAAATAAATACACACGGTACATGGCAGATATATGTTAATTATAATATTTTTGTTTCTCATATTTAAAAAATATTTTGCATAATAATTTAACATTAATTTCTGCATATTACCCCACATTAAGCGGAATACTCAAACCAGTAATATAATTTCATCAACTTTTCTTATAAAAACTATTTGCACGAAGTGTTACTGTAAAACCGACTGGTTGTGGGTTCGATCCCCACTAGAGGAGATGAAATATTTACTTAAAATTTATATTTCCATTTCTCGCTCTGGTGTCGAGGTTAAGCGCGGCGTTGAGTTCTGCCACTCAATACTCAATGCCTCCAGAATTCGGCAGAAAGTGGAGAACGGAGTGTCATAACACTAGGTTCCCTCTGCCTACCCTGCCGTGTGCGGGATACAGCGTGAAGGTGATTTAATTTAATTTTTTTTAACTATTTAACCTGCAAAACAGTTAAAGGTAAATAGAAAACGTCGATAATGACAAAACATCAACGTTCGTTCATCAAGTGCCTATAATAAAGGACTGCCAAAACGTATGCGGCAAAACGCCAATATCAAAAGCAAAGCGAAACAGCAGTTATTGAGCACACATCCATCACTATGGCAACTCGACGCAAAAGAGCGAAAGTGGAACGAACGGTAGAGTAGAACAAAACAACGACATACTTGAAAAAAATGACAGTAAAAAGTGGTTACCAGCTATAGTTACGTAGTCATACTAGCAGTTGCCACGCGGCGTTGTCTAATATTAAATGTATATTTACAATATTATTTTTTAATCGTATGTTAGGACCAATTTTAGAATCTACTGCGAGGAGATTAATTCTTCTGTCTATGAATAAAAGAAAAAATAATGTTTCGGATAGTTTTGGTAGCATGTAGCGTGTCAAGTTTTAAAATAAGTCTGAATCACAAATATGACTAAACTATGTGTCAACTTCAAAAGATAGATAGATATGTTATGCAGTTGATACATTTATAATTTTAAAACTTGTTCCAAAAGAATTTTTTTTCATGCGGTTTTCACTACACTATATAATAAATATCCAATGACTGGTTTTGTACTATATGAAAATACATCGCGGGTATTTAAATCCAGCCGTTCAAACGAACAGACAATAATAATATTTATATCTGTACTTACTATTATAGACGGTTGATTGAAACTTACAATAGATATTTTTTATATAAACTATTTTAATATGGTTTTAAATTGAGAAGTTTTCTGTCACTGTATCATGAATTGACTTCTTGGAAATGGAAAATTTGAATATAATGAAACTAAGTTAGTTACCAAAGTTGATTTTTGTGATAAAAAATTAAAAATTTTATGTTTCAAGAATGAGAGAGATTTATCTATAAACCCGATGGTTGTGGGTTCGATGTCCATTCGGGGAAGTTATTATATTTAAATTACTTCATGTAACGTTCTGATAAACAAAGAGCGGCGCTGAGTTCCGCGACTCAACACGCAATGCCTCGAAAATCCAGCAGAAAGTGGAGAAAGGAGTGTCATACATTAAGTTCCCTCTGCCTATCATGTTACGCGGGCGAAAACGTGAAGCTTCTTCAAAAACCAAACTTCCAGCGAGATGATCTAAGTCCGTTCTTGACCCATAAAATGCGTTGAGAACCAGATTGCCTGTCGTAAATGGTTAAAATAAGAAACATGGTAACTTCGAGTTGCATAAAACTTAATACTTCATTTTAAACAGACGCTATTTAAATCAAACACGCCACTGCTAGTAATATAATGAATAGAGATGTTCTATTCATATTAACATTTTTTTTAATATTGATATTTTCTTTTGGAATTTAAAATTTAACCTTTTATGAATGTGAGTTTATCACTATAATACATGCTATTAGGACAAAAGGTCTACATTATATGAGATTACGCTTTTCTTAATTTTATTTCTTAATATTTTAATTATAAAAGAAAATGTATTCTTACAAAATAACAAACAATTGCTATAAAATAATATAATTCTGTTTAAAAGTAACCGCAGTTTTCAATTACGGTGTCAGTTCATCACGACTAGAAAGTACAGTGGGAAATATGGTTCTTATGGAAAATTATATACAATAAACAATACTTACATCATCAAAATAATAGCTTGAAGTAAACTCATTTAGTGCAGGAAATTTTTAACATAGCATAGTGAAAACGATGATAAGTTACGAATAAATACTGATATAGTGTACGGAGATATTGCTGAAAGTATAACATTTTAGTACTTTGTAAGGTATGTAGCTAAGGTATAGTTCATATAAACATAAAAAAATGGTAATTTAGAATTACAATATAAATATTATATACAAATATAATGTAGTATTTTATATTAGAGAAACATTTTTCGTGTCAATAGTTTAGAATCATTAGTGATTAGGCTTCTTTTATAATGGAACTATCGCCAGCCCTCAACTTCCCGTTGTCTTCCCTATTGTAATTTTAATAAATCCCTTTTAAGTACTTTCCTACCCAAGGAATCTACATATCATGCACATTGCAGGATAAGCAGAGGGAACCTAGTGTTAAGACACTCCCTTTTAATTAAGCCCTTCTGTTCCCTTAATAAAATATTTCATTTCCTCAAATAAGAATCGAACCCACAACCTGTCGCGTGTGTGCCTCACTTCAGCGCCGCAGCTGGCCTCAACTGAAATGCTAATTTGTTATTGCAGACAATATCTGATTTGCAATTAGGTATCCAACTCGTTTGAGTGTTAAGAAATCCTTTACTAAGCATACATGTTTACGATAAAATCTACACATCTACATTTACATTTAATCATTACATTAATTAACGATTTCAGCAGGCCAGCTGAGATTAGCGATCTAAACCAATATATAAAGTTGTGGATAACGTAATATATTATATTACAAGATCCATATTGTATAGGAAAAATAATGAAAAATAAGGAAAATAATAAAAAATAGGGAAAAAAGGAAAGGCAACAAGGAAAGATCCTTAATGTAATAGAAGTTGAAACTTCTATAAAATAATCAAACAACAACAAAAGTACAAAAGAAAGCAACTACAAAATTGATAAATTAATATTTGGCATTAATTATAATATGACAGTGATAAGAAAAAAATATGCCGTCAATTTATCTTAAACTGCAGAAAATGCAATCTGATAAGCTATCATTTACAATGATAATGAACATTATTTGTGTAGGTACGTCAATCTAATACAAATATTTTCAAAATAAACGTAGTAGGACAGAGGTTAGTATGTAATAACGTGGTAGGCCTAGGTTCCCTTAAGGCCAGTCGTGGCGCAGCGGCACGAAATGTGACTGTAAAACCTACTGGTTGTGGGTTCGATCCCCACTCGAGGAGATAAACTATTTACTTAAATTTATATTTCCATTTCTTCGCTTAGGCTAAGCGCGGCGTTGAATTCTACCACTCAACACGCAGTACCTCCAGAATTCGGCAGAAAGTGGGGAACGAAGTCTTAACACTAGGTTTCCTCTGCCTACCCTGCTGTGTGCGGGATACAACGTGAAGGTGATAAGAATAAAAGACGTAGTAGATGAAGCACGTAATAACATATTTCTCTATCTATTTTGCTTATTTTTTAATTATATCTAGCTTCACGCTTTATCCCGCTTACAGCAGATGATGAAATATGATTTTTAGGTTCGCATATAGCATGGTAGACTGAGGGGACGTAGTGCTAAGACACTCATCTCTTCAATTTTAGAGATATTACGTGTATATTCCCAGTAAAACAAAATCTCTTCTAGGAAACCACTGTAAAGTGTAAACAGAGCGGGTAAAGGCTTAGGCATTTCAAAAGTGAACATCTCATTTCCCAGATCAAAGTATAATGGGCGTCGAGTCGGTTTTCAGTTATGATCGCGAGTCGTGTCATTGACCCGTTAACGCATCGCTTTGAGCTAATTATAATACGCCGGTTGTTCCTTATGCGATACCAACTCAGGTTTAACGTTTAGTTACGTATGACGTAGAGATCAATCGTTTCTATGATAAAAGTTGACATTGATTACAATAACTTTTTGTTTATATTAAAAAATTTAAAAAAAAAACAGCTTCATCAGGCAGTGGGCTGCCTACCTTGCTGTGTGCGGGCCTAGTGTTAAGACACTCCGTTCCCCACTTTCTGCCGAATTCTGGAGGCATTGCGTGTTGAGTGGCAAAACTCAACGCCGCGCTTTGCCTCGACGCCAGAGCGAAGAAATGGAAATATAAATTTAAGTAAATATTTCATCTCCTCGAGTGGGGATCGAACCCACAACCTTTAGGTTTTACCTCGTGCCGCTGCGGCACGACTGGCCTCTGTTTATATTGACTTAATAATTTATTTATTACTTCCTCGCCCGTAGCTTTGTTTGCGTATATTTTAAGACTTGAAATGGTAAGTTTTTATTTATTCCCGATCCCGCAGGATTATCAAGAAATCCTCTCTTAGTGCTCACTTACACTACGTAACCTTTTGTAGTTTCACACTGTACCCCGCACACAATGGCATGGAATGGGTAGGCAGAGTAAGCCTAATGTTAAGACACTCCGCTCTCCACCTTCCGCCGAATTGATCAAACCGACAAAATGGAAATATTAAATATTTTATATCCTCGATTGGGATTCGAATCCACAACCTATGCCGATTACAGTCGCAAGCTTGCGCCCTTGCACCACGACTAATAACGCAACCTTAATACATGAAAATTTTCAACGTTACCTATAAATACATATACAATTATTCTGTACGCACCTGTAAATATATTTAAAAAAAACCAATTGCCACACTATATTCAAACAGCGTTTCAATATGGTCAAATAAAACGCCATCCAAAAATCCTAGTACATTATACAAGTCACCGTCGAGTGTGAGAGCAGATGTAATATAAAAAGTACCACTAGCTGCCTAGCTGTGACTCGGTGTTTAATTAATATATGAAAAGAAAACCCGGTCGGCGACGTTTCCCACGGCCAAGTTTACGTTCAACTATCGTACAAAACAACTAATCACACCATAAATAAGTATATTTTAATATACTATGAGAGTGTAGAGTAATAAGGAAGTAAAATTGCTGAGTAACATTAAAATAAGTTGAAGAATGACTTATTATTATTGAGGCTGTCGTGGCGTGGCGACATAGCGTGTGACTGTACAAACGACGGTTGTGGGTTCGATTCCAACTTTCATTTGTTTACTCTACTAACAAGAGAATTCGTAAGATTGAATTCCGCCACTCAATGCAGAGTATCTCGAAAATTGGGCTAAAAGTAACGGAGTTTAGGGTCTTTTTGCCGTCCTACTACACGGTATGCGTAATATGATGATAAGCTTCACGTTGTATCCCGCATACCAGGTATACTCTATACAGGGCATGCGGGATACAGCGTGAAACGTGTTGAAATAAACATATTATCATATTCTAGAAATGATTTCAATGACTATTACAAACATTATAAATAACTCACTTCTGATTTAGTGAGAATTGTATTGGACCGATTTATGCGTGAAATCACGTGACTTATTGACATACATTTTGAAATTACGTTTGCGGTTAACGGTGACTAAAATATGTATTTATTTTACTCATGGACTTCGCTTTATGTACCTTTTATATTGTTAAATTACTATATAATACATTTGACCCAACCATATAAGTATATGAGAGCTATAAAGATGTATTTTACTAGTAATTAAAATTATATACAGTCAAAATATGCAAATATTAAATGTTTAATTTTTTCACTTCGGTAATGAGGCAAAACGCGGAGTTGAGATCCGCCACTCAACACGTAATGCCTCCCGAATTTGACGAAACGTGGGTTACGCAAGTGTCTTAACACTAGGTTCTCAGGTTCCCTCTACCTACACTGTGTCATGTGTGGGATACAGCGTATATCAAAAAATAATAATATACAGTACAGAATAATATATTTTAACATTTTTTTTAGTTATTTCAGTGTAATTAAGATAACGTTCACCTTCAGTAAATACTCATAATAAAATCTACATAATTTACTTAGTAATTTTAATAACGCTTTTAAAATGTCTATTCAAAGTTTCTCTTTCAGGTTCCTCATTTCGTATTCGAATAGTATTGAAATGAACATAAAAATAACTTTTGGAGCACTATTCATCGTAACCAAAGGTTACGCTCGTGAAATGGCGGGGGCATGCAGCTTTCTCAGATAACAGTCTACTGCCTCGGGTATTACCTAACTCGATCAATTGACGTGATTGATAAATCAATAGGTTAACGTAAATTACATGCTGTATCCAAAAGAAAGTTATAGAAAGGCCAGGAATAAGAAACATTGATATAGGTTTTTGTATGTTTTTTTTTTAAAGTTCACGCTCTATCTCGCATATAGCAGCGTAACCCAACACTGCGCTTTGTCTTGCTAACGCGGACAAATGAAGACAATTCATAATTGGAATCGAACCCGCACAGCACTGGCGTATACAGTGAGACGCTGTGTCACTGCGTCACGATGGCCTCGTGTTAAATATCAAATCTAGATAAACTAGAGAGCGGTAATAAAATTTGGCTTTATTAATTAAGAAAATTTTTAACTAACTATTAGGTACATAAAACAGATTACATTCGCGAAGTTTAAGAAATGTAAAATAATAAACTACTTGTTCAGCACTTGCAATTTCGTGAGACGACCGTGGCATACTTACATGAGTGGAAGTATTTAATTAGTTAATTACATATTCTTTATATTTCAGCCTTTCTGTTATCAACATCATATTGATATTCAAAAAATATAGAATATTTTTTTCTCTAATAATGTTTTTGTAGTTTTATCACAGCTTTACTCCTTTCCCTATTTCATAAAATTCCTTGTAGAGTACAATTTAAATCCAATGAAAAAACAATGATCGAAATCGAAATACTCAGCAAACATAAAATCGAGTTTAAACATAAAGAAGATATAAAAAAAATCAGCTTCACGCTTCACTTTCTGCTGAGTTCTGGAGGCATTGCGCGTTGAGTGGCGGAACTCAACGCCGCACTTTGCCTCGACACCAGAGCGAAGAAATGAAAATATCAATGTAAGTAAATATTTTATCTCCTCGAGTGGGGATCGAACCCACAACCAGTCGATTTGACAGTCATACTCTGTGCCCCTGCACCACGACTGGCCTCTGAAAGAAGATATTTAAGTGTCGAATAAAGAAACCAAACAATACAATTTAATCATTTATACGTACGTCAATAATACCCACCACCCTGGCATTGCAACCTAAACTATATAAATAGTAATACAGTACAGGAGATAGCTATAGAAGCCGTAGAAAGCTAATTACTACCCTTTTGCGCCCATTGTGGATTTCCGCTACGAAGCACTGTCTGTCGTTGTATGAGATTATTGAATATATAATTTTTATTTAAAATTGAACTATATTATTTATTCCCTTAACAAATTAGTTAAGAAATAATACTATAAATATTCAAATAAATATATTTATTATTTAGCGATAGTATAATTTTTTGTAGCTTAAAAAATAATTCAGCTTCACGCTGTATCCCGCACACAGCAGGGTAGGCAGAGGGAATGTGTTAAGACACTCCGTTCCCCACTTTCCGCCGACTTTTTCACTTGTTATTTATTTCAGGTACAAAATCGTAGGAAGTATCACATGTTAGTTCAGGTTTCGGTCGAGTACATTTCACATTGTTGTACTTACAACAATTTGCTTTATTTATAAAGATTACTTAATATTTGCAAATACTTTAATAATTATATAGAAAAACCACAGTACACACACACACACACACACACATATAATCACGAAACTACTCGGAAGAATTCACTATGTATAATATTAGTATTGAAAAGGTTTAATATATATAAGGTTAAACATATTATATGAAAAATCCATTTTAACTCTACAATAACTGGGTGAAAAGTAAAGACAAGGTAATTAGATATTAGGGAGTCGTAAGTTCCTAAAAATATTATTTTAATGTATTTATAATTTACAGATATAAATTAAATTAATTACCTACTTTACCACACAAAAGTTTTATCTAAGATAATAAATTAAAATCCACAAAAAAAAAATACAGTTCTTATTTACATCGTATTATTTTATATAAAATTAATATATATATATATATATATATATATATATATATATATATATATATATATATATATATATATATATATATATATATATATATATATATATATATATATTTATACATATGTAGAAATTAGGAACAACAACATAGTATTGTAGGTGAGTCATAACAATACTTATCGACTAGACCTACCACCCACGAAATGCATACTCGAATCGCAAGATTATTGCATTTGCAACACGATTTCTAGTACCCACACATATTTTGCATATGTTTTGAATCATTTATATGTATATTCATATTTACTTTGGTTTAGTAAATAATGTAATGTCAACACATACTTAATACGCTGTCTAAGTGCTCATTTTGTAAGTTCGAAAAGTATTTGAGAGTAAATTTATTAATAATAAGGTAAAATATTTAAAACGTATTATACATTAAAATTTACACAAAATGTATATAATAATCACTGCCTTTAGTTCAGCCTCGAATCCTGAACGAAAGCGCAAAACGGAGTGTCTTAAAATTAGGTTCCTTTACATAATTAAAAAGTTGTTATAATATCAATCAAAATGGAGCAATCCAGTTACAGAATTAGGTCAACTTATTTAAACCCGCGAAGCCGTTTTATAATCGCTGATGTATCTAGGCCGTGCTTATGCAATTCAACGTCATGACCGGTGACCACTAGCCGCGTCAGCGATCCTTATGCGATTGAAGTTGCTAATTCTGAGTTATGTTTACAGAATATTTTTATTATTTTCAAAAGATTGCGTAAAAGTTATGTTTAAAGAAAAAGTGATCAAAATAACGTATTAATATAACTTTAAAAAAAAGACCTCCACGTTTTTTCTTGTATGGTAGAATAGACATCGAGAACCTAGTGTTAAGACAATACGTTTCCCATCAGAGCAACATTTTTTCGAGACATTGGATGCTGAGATGCGAAACTAACGCCACGATTTGTCTACCTCATCGGGGAAATAAAAATAACTGAACATATATAAAATATACAGTTATTTACCCAACCACCCCCAGCCCCCCTCATAACTTTCTTTTTAAAAAAAGCCATTCATTCCTCGATTACCGTGTTAATTTAATATAAAATATAACGAACCTTTCATTTCTGAACATACATATAAACAATGAAAGCATCAAACAGTCAGCCGTTTACGCGAACCCCAAGATATCGCAACACAAGGTCGGCGAGTAGATTGATGGCAAGATAGAATATATTTATGGCTCGAACTTAATCATTGCACATAAATTAAAATACCAGTTTCAACTAGAGCATATATCCTTTACTGGATTTACAGAATTATATGATAAATTGTAATTTAAAATATTTTTTTATTTTCATGTATGAAAAAGAACGTAGAAATGAAGATAATTCACTTCCACGTGTGGCGGAACTAAACTCCGCGCTGTTATTTTTTATCAGAACGGAGATGAACACAATTCATTCCTCTTAGTGAGATTCGTACTCAAAACCGTCGTCGTTACAGCCCGACATTGTGCCACTGACTGCCCCGATGGATTTATTTACTATTTTGAAGTTATATTAAAATAGTTTGTACATTATTTATACTTTGTTGTTCGTGAGATTGATTCATATCAAGAATAAATAATTACTACCCGAGCTTTTACGTCATTTACAATTCCAGTTCACATTGAAATATTAACTAACTGAAACCTTTCGTGGTGCAGGGGTACAAAGTGTAACTGTAAACGCGACTGGTTGTGGGTTCGATCCCCATTCGAGGAAATGAAATATGTATTTAAATGTATATTTCCATTACTTCGCTCTGGTGGCGAGGCAAAGCGAGGCGTTGAATTCCACCACTGAACAGGCAATGCCTCCGTTCCTTCTGCCTACCCTGTTGTGTGCGGGATACGGTGTGAAGCTGATAAAAAAAGTAACATAGTAGTAACCCTTAAATTATAGAAATAGCAGTAGAAAATAGTACAATGTATGTATGTATGTATCAATAAATATTTTGATTAAGTCAATTAGACCCCCCGAACGCCCAAGGAAGAGATGAGTGGATGCGTAAGACAGGACATGAGTGTGACCGTGTTAAATGGAGATAGAATCAATAAAGGCATAGTTTCACAAAAAATAAACAAAACAGCAAACATTTTTTTTTTGTTTAAACATAAGCTGCGGTTATCACACTAGCACCAATTAACAGATAGCAAAACTCATAGAAAAATAATTATAAACGTAATAATAGTTAATACCTATATCTGAAAACCTATACAGCTAATGTGAAAGTGGACAGGTAAGTTGATATCATGTCTATGGACACTTAATACTGAATTTCATCTGCACGCACCTTTATTTATACGTTATTATTCCAGAGATTGTTTATTATCAATAAAATAAAAAAATACATACTTTCCGTTACCAACAAAGAAGAAACAAAATATAAAAAGAAACTACTTAGTGTTCCATTGATATACTGTTCGGGTGTCGAGCCCATCGCGCTCAGGGTGAGGAGCTCAGAGCAGTGCCTGGAACTTACGACTCAAGTGTCCGAGCTGCGACCTCCAATTAACCAAATCTATACAACATGTAATAAAATTGTACCTGTTCGCTGTCTGTAAGTATGTTAATGATGTAAAGAATGTGAATATGAAATCAAAAAGGGCTTAACCAATGTAAATGCAGTTTTCACTATTGTTTATTTAAGTCGGTTCATAAGTACAAAATTATTTTTATTAATTATCTTGAATTGACTGAAATTTTAGTCTCCAATGTATTGATTTTGTCTTTCAATGATAATTTTATTAGTACCCTAAAGTAGTTCAGATTTGTAAACAAATAACTGTACTGTGTAGTTTAAGTTGGCGAAGCCGCAAACGGCCTGCTTGTTCAAATAATTCTACTATTGGCGCCTTCGAATTACTAACCGGATTCTAATCCAGTTAGTTACATTCTTGTACGATTCTTATGATACTTCTTTCCTAAGTTATCCTAATTAACACTTAATAAAATGATATAATATATTATAAGTATTAAACAACATGTTATTGAGTATCAAACTCGACGTTGAGTTTTGCCACACAACGCGTCTCGAGTAAACTGAGCAAAAAGTGGAGAATGGAGTAAGTTACCACTAGCACTAGGTTCCCCTTGCCTCCTATATTACATGCGGGATAAGGAGTGAAGCTAAAAAAAATGTATAATAAAAAAAAAAGCAAACGATTGTGCAACACATCAGCCTATACACGGTGATTGTCAAATAATTTCTTTTATTCGTTTCCGCAATTTACTTGAAATGCCGCACGAAATATATCCAACTGAGCTATAAAAGTGCACAGCGCCGTCGTAATAATCCGATCATACGTTGCGGGCGAAATACTTATATGCCACTTAAAAAACGTATACCTCATACAATTGGAACTCCCTAATGATCTATAGTTTTATTGTGCCATTTCGACTATAAAAAAACGTAATAAACAAGATATATTTTTTTGCATATTGTGAGAATTTGTAAGACTTTTAAATCTATTTTATAGACGTTTTGATCTTTTTAATTATCATAATTTTTGTTTAAAAATGTGCAAAATGAAAATAAATACATATAAAAACTAAAAAATACGGTAAAACTGTTAGCAATATAGAAACAGAGGAAGACTTTAAAACCGAGTTATTCCTCCTACAAATTTTGTTTAATTGACTTAAAAATATACCAAAAATCTTCATTTTTGGTATATTTTTCAGTTTTCTTATAGGTTTTCTTTGATACTCTTCTTATAGAACCATAATATATACACCTACTTCAACATTTAATGTCAAATATAGGCCTTCAACGCAACGTGCCACCGATTGGCCAGAAAAATCTAAACTTATACACGAAGAGCCTCGAGGTCGCTTATTTAAAGACAACTTCAAGTCTCAACTCGGACCGAGAGGGCGACGATGACATCACGCGGAACCGCCACCCACGGCCCTCCTACGGACAAGCCTTGCAAAACCCTCCAGAGGCAGCCTAGATCATGTTATGTAAGATTTAGAACGGCCAAATATTTGCTGAACCGTTTTGCAATCATTGTGCCTTATATATATAATAAATAATATATTAGAAATAACAAATAAAGACAGGAGAACGGAGTGTCTTAACAATTGATTATATTCGGCCTTAACCGCTAGCTACATGGTTAAAGACGGGTTAAAATTACAAAAAAAAAACTTTAATAATATTCATCGATATATTATTAATAATACCCTCTCATATATCTCCATATATATTATAATAATAAAAGAGCCCTTCAAGCAACAAACATAAGTGAACTACGTACATACTTAACCAATACAAAGCAAGCAAACGAAAGCTAACGAGACGTATAGCGAGTGATTCAGCGTACAAAATGACAGTCTGAATGCGATAATTGGCATCGCAAACTGCACAATTGAGGCAACGATTTGAGCCGATGAACTGATATGAATCTGGCTGCCTCTTGGGAGGATACACTACGAATAACGATGTTTCTAACAGTTGACAGGAATTTAGTAGTACTTTGAAGTTTTTTTATTATTATTTTAATACTATTACTATTCTTACTACAGACACTTGGTCCGTACCGTTTTAAACTTATTACTATTTTGTCTGTCTCATCTATCTATATTATATCATCTATATTATTATTAATTTTTAAATCGTTTGATTAATTTCGTACAAGATTAAAGTGTTAGTTTTTTTAAGGATATCACATTCTTCATGTACATACGTATTTTTTTCTGATTGTAAACCGATTAAATATATGATATACGAATATAAGTTTCAATTTCAATCGAAATTAGAACCCACAAAGGACAAAAAATTAAATATATCATAAAATGACATTAACCATTACTGATAACGTACACAATTTGATAACAGTTAAAAAGAAAGCAGGCCAAAATATTAGGGACACATAATGTAGTTGCAGATCATTACACGAACTGCGGCCTAGTTTCCCTTTATCTATCGATTACATTGTAAAAGTACAACGACTGCTAGAAAGCATTAGTAATAGTGCAACTTTCAAAAATGACTTACAATTTTACTAGGATTTTTAACATAACTGCGTATTTTGCTTGGTGCAGGGTACACAGAGGAATCTTATTGTCGAGACACTCCGTTCTCCTCGCTGCAATTTTCAATATATTGCGTGGAATGGTGAAAACTAAACGCTACGCTTTGTCTACCAGAGCTAGAAAATGAAAATCGTTTAAATATAACCATTAGCCCCGAACATACGAACGTACGATCGTTGCTTATAGTCAAAACAGTATAAAGTTTGTATACAGTCAGACGTCGATGCGCCACGACGGCCTCAATCTTGTACTAGCTGGTACTACATAAATTACATTCTATAGAACATAATAAATAAAACTACTGTAATTTAATTCATAACTCCTACTCGCATGATATCATACATAAAATCGAAAGTGCTGCTTAGTCTCAGTGTGAACATACGAATATTGCCAAACACTGCAGATACTCATGGATCAATATGGTCAAATGACGTGCCGTTTCTTTGTAAGGATAATGGCAAAATTTATTCATCACGAACCATAATTGAATACATAATAGACATATTATAATATTTAATGTGTGAATGTGTCGTATAATGTTTTTGAATATAACAAGTTATTAACTCGTGCCTATTTAAAATTATGTATAAAACATATATTTTGGTACGTATAACATTTAAATTATAACTACAACATATAAAACATTTACAATGATTTTAACAGAACGGAAAAGTACAGATATAACTCAATTTCTCCTATAAATTGTTTAAAAAAAGGCTAAATAAACAATTTTCAGTTACCAACAGGGAATAATGTAATACAATTAACATTTTAAGCATATGGTTAAGGCAGTTAATTAGATGTGATAAGATACAGTCTGAGGAACTGTGCCCACGCGGTAGCAGCAAAGGTTACTTACTAGTTTAGTCTCCGTTGACGCAAGGATATCATTTGGGGCCTTAGCACTTTCACAATAACATGACGTTTCTATTTCCATACTCATTTTATTAAAAATAATAAATAGTATGGAAATTTTATAACGCCTACAAAAAAATCCTAAGAAAACAATATCGATAGGATATCGATTATATTAAGTAGACGTTTCGTATATTTTTTTTATATTGTCACTTTTCATATTTTAATCAACCATAAATAAGTGAGTTTTCAAAAAATATGTCTAAAGAATTATATTTTAAAATAGCTATACATAAATAATTAAAATCACACCGTAGTTGTCAAAAGGAATGTAATTTCTCTATCCTCAAGTGAATCTTAAAAAGCTTTATGCAAAGCTGCGACTCGAAGTACAAAGTGTATAAAATTAGATTTCCACTGCGGTGGAACTGTTGGAACTACGATTTCAGTGTGACCTTCTGTGGAAAATAAATCTAAAGCCGAGTTGCATTAATGTCTCCGAAGAATTCTATGCTAAAGAGTTTTCTTTAACAGAAACTTTGCTACAAACATTTGCTATGTTTGTGCGTCATTCACGTAGCTCCGCGTCAGTTTGGCGGAGTATATTCAATTAAAGAAAACATTACTTGTAAATTGCAATTAGTAATAGATGTTTACAAAATAAGGATGGGTAACATATCTATAATTAATTAAACTTAGAGAGGCAGAGGAAGACAAAATATCGATGATACTGGAGAAAGGTCACGTAAAAAGCATGATGTCTCCCCCATGGTGGGCGTGTATGATCAGCCGACGGAAAGGTCAGAAGTATGATATATGCAGAAACCGTAGCGTTTGGTACTCTGTTCCTTCCTAGCTTCTAATACTAACGCTAACGTCTCAACGCCGTGCTTTGCCTCGACACCAGAACGAAAGAATGTAAATATACATTTAAATAAATATGTTATGTCTTCGGATGAGGATGAAACCCACAACCAGTCGCGTTTACAGTCACATTTTGTGCCCCAGCGCCACGTCATTTCACAGTTTAAAGAAAAGAATACAAAAATATCCACATTTTCTTTTCTTTCAATAGTAGCTACAAGACCCAAAACTAACAAGAACAGTTTCATTGCATTATTAACCAATTTACAAGATAATAGTATGGATATATAACAAACAACTCAAAGCGTGACTGTAAAAATGAAAACTAGAACAGCTCTTGCTATCGTTTTCTTGTGTACTCAAAGTAATACTTAAACGGTATTTGGTACTGCTTGTATTGTAGACACTAAAATATGTTTTTGTTCCTCTTTATTAAAAGTATTGCTGTCTTGATTTATTTCTATTTTGAGTGTTTTTGTGAAGTATCTGAAAAAAGTTAGGTACGATCTCACAAACACTGGGTATAGACAAAAAAAAATGGCTTGTGTTAAAACACTGCCCATAAATGTACCTATTTTACTAGCAATAAAATTCTAAATGTATAATACGTAAACGTATCAAAATTGATTAATAGTTGCCAAATTACTTTTTCTAAAATATTATTAAATAAATCTTAATTGCGATAAAATATATGGACGTGTTTAAAATTTATACTAAATATTATATATTACTAAAAATATGTTACCAATATTCTATGTCATGAGTATTAATTTGGTAATTTTTGCTGGGCTAAAAAAGCTAACGATCGCTATCATCATCGCTCATATCTTTTAAATATCAAATAACATATTGGGCTCCCGAACATTAAATGATTAAGATTTTTTTTTCTTTTTATTTATATGGTTTAAAATATACATATAATAGTACATTTATTATATGTATATTTTGAACCATATTTATTGCATTAAATAACAAAACAACTATAGTATATAAAATTAAACGCACTCAATACTGCTGGTGGTTAGGGCCAGGACCGATGTCCTATCACCAATTTCTCAATATTGAAACAATACAAAATAAATATAAAAATGTGATAAACTAAATCAGTCGACTGCAGCCGTTTTACAAGATGATAGTTATATACATTAAACTAACGAGTCACACAATCCGTGACGGTTCAAATGAAATGACAGAATGCCGGTCTGTTAGTTTCGACCGCTTTATCAACTTTCTCCTATATTACAAATGTGGATATATCGCAATAAAGACATCAGAAAATACTACAATCTTATTGATAATCAATAAATTTGTTAACAATTAAAAAGGAATTGGAGCAAGTACTTCTCAGTACTCTCAGTGTATGTAGTAGTAGTCTCTCAGTTCGAGTTCCGCTGCGTTCGAATTTTTATTCTCCTTTTTTTTCTTTAGTCTGTGATAAACATAAAAAAAAGATAAAGAATACAATAATTTTAACATATAACCCATAAATGTTATGATTAAATGAGAACCATTTTATGTATAGTAAATATTTTAATTGTTTTTTAATCCTTAGGTTGGCGGAATCTGATATCAGGTTTATCTAACATTTCCCTGAGGATTAGCAGTCCAGACTACGTATAATATATTTAAGCCCATAATTAACTTAAATACATCTTAATTCTCAAAAAAAAAGACTAAATAACACACTAAACAACTAAAAATCATCACTAAATACAAAATCAAACATTCATAATAAGCCCGTTCCAAACTCGTGTTCGAGGGAACCCGCTCACCGGTGACTCACGAGCCACGGCACGACCAGTCGGACGACGCGACGTACATACATACGTTTACGTAGCTAGCTATCGTACGGCCGACGTGTCATGGCCGCCTTGAAGTTAGGCTTTCTGAACTCTTGCGCATTCTTCTCGGGAGGAAAATTAAAAAATCAAAAGGCGACGAATCGTGGCTGACGAAATTACCTGTAGATGGCCGCGTAGATTTGATGTTAGGATTATTTTTTTTTTTTTTTTTATTTATTTTCTTCCCAACCGCACACTCAGAAAGCCTAACTTCATATCGGCCACGACTCATTGACCGCGCTATACATATGTAAGTACCTAACTGCTTAGTTGTTTGTTGGCGATTATCGCTAACGTTCGTTATATTCGTATGCTTCTTGCTAGCGAGGGGTCATACACTTGCGGCCTTCTTATCTTAAAACGTTTTTCTTGCATCTGTAGTTTTTCATTATAGAGGTACGTGTGTGTGTATATTAGACAAACCTCTACTAATGGTATAAAGATGAATAGTTGGTTCGGTTAAACGCGTTTATTTAAGAAACTATTGGTTCAAGTTTAAAAATTAATTTGGGGTTACTACATAGTCTATTTTTTGAAGAATGTAATATATAACATTACATTACGCTAATCGTTTCCATCTAACCCACAGTGGGTTACATCTTGCGGTCAGAATATCCATAGGTAGTTACAAACGATAATTGATATACTTTTTTTTACATAATAAACTTATACCACCATTGCAGTTAGTCTTTATGCTCGATTACATACTAAGTTTCACATCACGATAGACAGACAGATGCGTCTATTACTTTGTATCACGTGTGTATTGTCCATAAAAAACGACGTTTAACGCAAGTGTTGAAACAACAAGAAGCATTTTTCTACGAATCGTATAGCGGAAAACAGTACATTACATTTAATATAATGCTTTCTGCCCACTGCCGTTTTATAATTTAGTAATAGAGTAACATCGAAATTATTAACTTTATGTAATATAATCTTTATAGAAAAACTAGCGGACCCGGATGCGGCTTCGCCCGCTTGAACTATACGAATGCTTATTAGATATATTTATGAAATTGTTTTTGAAAATATCTAATTTGAATAAAACAAATTATAAGTAAACATAATCATATTAAAATATTTATAAATAAAAATTAAACAAAACCAGCTACATTATTAATATCATCAAAGTAAAATAAATATTTAAAAGAATTAAAATTAAATGTGTTGTGCTTGCTATGTTTTTGCAAGTGCATGTGGTTATTTACATAATACTTAAATACAATAAAAAATATTATATTTTTTGTCTCTGTCTGTCTTTCTATTTCCCCGAGCTAATGTCCAGAATAACTGAACTGATTTTTATTGGACTTTCAGTGATCGATTTTACTGATTTACCCGGGAAAAATCTTTTTACACGTTTTCCTTGCGCGCGTACATAAATACTATATGAAATACCTAACTAAAGTCCTTTCTACATTAAGTATGATAAGTTTTGCGAGCAATATCAAATAAAATTCCAAAAAACTAAAACTATATTTTAGTAAGTGTATAACAACGCAATAGATAACCATCCAAGATGAAATAACCAACAGTTCTTTCCTTAAATAATAAGTACTTAAATAATATTATGCCGCTGCCGCACAGGGCCGCAACTTACACCACACCAAGAAATTTATGAAAATCTAACTAAACTACTACTCGAATAAGCGAAGAAACAAAGAAAAGTATAAATTAATTATAATTACATAAAAATTAAAAGTAGTTCGAAAATTTATGAAAATTTACAAAACCGTCAGTCATCTGCCCGTTCGCGTTGGTCATACTATGCCGCTCGTAGGCTAGGTCATTGCTAATCAGTGACATCTCCTTAATTATTTATTAGAATGTTATACAGTAAACTATAATTTCAATCTAGATGAAATGCTAAAAGTGACTATTACATTCATTTTCATAAGGATCAATATAAAATTATAGAAAATACATACAACAAAAACCCGTAAAATATAAAGTAAATTAATTAAAATGATTACTTACTTTTGCTTAACCTTCAGAGATAAACATGGTATATGTATAGCGGACTTTTTTATACATTAAAGAACAATATTTTTGTAAAACATTGTTTTTATGTATCTCATAAGGTTGAGTCGGCGCACGCCATGTATGCGTTAAGGAAGCTCATTTTGGGTGACGTTATAACAAACAAACTTTGCAAACCGTTGCTTAGCAACGGTCGGTTGTTATTAACATGGCGGAATAAATTGCCTGTCAAACTAAAAAGTATTTTAATATATTAGTATATATCGACAATATTACAAATATGAGAAAAAAAAGTAATCTATGTTCATCCGAAGACCCTTAAGTATCTCTTTATGAGTGTTTTATCACAATTTAATTAGCGGTTTGGCCCTGATTGCGTAAAAGACAGACAGACAGACAGACAGACAGACAGAGTTACTTTCGAATTTATAATATAGGTATGGATAGAATATCTATTATATTAATTTAAAAATTTAATCCTAAGTTCAAATAAACAAACTCCTCTGCTTTATACTATAAATATAGAAGTATAGATTGGTGTACGTCAAAGTTGATATTGAATTAAGTTATTACAACCATTATTCATAAAATGACATATAACAGTATATTATGTACTCTGGATGGATGGATGTATTAAATGTGTACTTGTATTTACTGTCTTACAACGCAATTACAGTATCTACCGTAATCGATTCCTGCTACTATAGCGAGATGGTTGTGGGTTCATTTCTTTTTTTTTTATAAATTAAAAAAAGTAACATAATAACAAGTACAGAAATAGCTGGCTAGGTAGTATTACGAAGATCACATTTTGTCAAAATTATTCTTATTCCTTCTAAGGCTTTGTTAAGCACATCATATATTTTTTTTAGCTGTATGTTGTATCCTGCATATAATAACCCTATTATGCAGAGGGGACCTGGGAACGTTGTGCTAAGACACTCTATCCCCATTAAGCACTACCGTTCCCCAATTTGGGTGGAAGCCCAACGCCGCGCTATGCTCCGTTACCAGAGCGAGGTAATGAAATATTTAATAATTTCATTTTCCTCAAGTGGGAATCGAAACCAAAACCTGTCGCGTTTAGAGTCGCACGCTTGTGACCCTGCGCCACGACTGGCCTCTTGGAATATCAATACCAATTTTTATTTTTCTTAATGATGGAAAATTCAAATCGATGACGCAATCTGGGTAAGTATCGTGGGCGCTAGCGAGGTAACTTTGTAATATGGCTTATAAGGAAGTACCTACCGTTGATACAATCTTAATTTTGTGAGATCGTTTCCACAAATTATTTACGCCGAAATAATAACTTAGGAAACAACAATAGCCTCGTCAAACTTTTATTAATTGGCTTTTTACCGACGAAACAATATAAATATGCTTGTCATCATAAACAAATAAAAATATATATTGTTTACGTCAATCTTGCGTGGTTGGAAGATAACTTCAAGCGATTTTTGTAGGTTAGAATCCAGGTTCGTTGAAGAAATTATTATTATTATTACACGCTGATTAGCTGCAGCTGCAATTTGTTTATGTTTTTTTTCTTTACCTACACGCTGTATTTCGCGTATAGCAGGGTAGGCAAAGGGAACCCAATATTGAGACACTCAGTTCCCCACGAGCAGCTCAATTTTAAAGACATTAAGACCTTGGTAATTTTTAATCTTTTTTTTATCTTATATGAAAGATATACTACGAATTATATTCCGCAACTTCATTTCTGTGGACAATAAAAGGTAATATCCCATTTGTTCCCGTTAGAATTTCCAGATATTCTTTATTAGTTTAACAACATGCCAAATTTCATATATCTGCCGTCAGTATATTCAGCTGTGCTTTATTTGTCAGTTTCTCAATAATCCAAGTTATATAATATATTTTAATCATAACAAAATTCCGTTAAAAATTGCACTTTCGGTAGCCATGCAATATATAAAAGTAAAAATTCTCTAGATGAATCTATAACCGGAAATTACGTATGAAATACATAAAGAATGAAATACATGCTTATATTCTGTAGCAATTCCAATGGACCATTGCCAAAAAAGGATACCCAAAGTAATATTTTATATAGGTCAAGAATGCAATAATACGGCAGTAGTGTTTCAATCGCTGCAATCATCTAATAAACTTTTGACTGTCATTTATTTAATTGTATCATATTATTTAATACTCCAACGTTTTTAAAAATCTTTATTCACGTCTCATTTAACTAGAGACGTTACTAAGGTGGTTTTAACGGAAACGAAGGCGTAATCGGAGTAAATATACCTTCTTTCAAAGAATAAGTTTTACGGTATTCACACAATTTTTACGAAAGTAGCTCCAAAAACATTTGTTTTTAACTCTATCCCTCAATTTTAATGGAATAGATAATAAAAATTATCAATAGTCAAAATAATTACGCTTTTGAAAAATTAAACAGTTTTAGTAGTAAACTTTACATAAAAAATATCAAGTGACAGAGAACCTAATTGACCATTAGCACCTGTAGAGATGAATTACCCGTGCGAGAGACTTTTAAAACACGGTACCCGCGGCCGCCACCGCTACACCTCCTATTGAATTGTGCCGGAACCGAAGTCGGAGTCGGAGGCGTTATATTAATCGGAAGATCTGACCTATCGCAAACAAACCGAAGTTTCATAACATCCCTACTTTTAACCGAAAAAAAACTGGGGGATGTTCTTAAAAAACATTTTTTTAATGTTTAAAGTCGAGTTTTTTTTATAAATAGTTGAGCACACAGTTTTATAGTAACCTGTTTACTTCTTCAAAACTGATTATTAACATATTGATTCCATTTATAGTCATCAAGATATTTTTGTCTGATATATGTAGAAGTGTAGTTTTAATTTTAATAGATTTACTTTTTTACTTGGTTAAAAAATACTTTTATACTAGCCGGCAGTTGATATACTTTAGAATAATAAAGTAATAACTAAAAAACTCCACTAAATTAAATATATACATACGTATATTTCAGTATTATTTTAATAATAAAAGGAGTTACATAAATCATAATAGTTAAACTTTCATTTTGACTATTTAGTAAGGCAAGGCTTAGAGGTTCCAGCTCGGTCAGACTACTTAGACTCTACAATAGCATTTGTTGTCTTTTATATAATAGCATGTTTAACTATTAAGTATCCATAAATTGGCTTTTTAGTTTCTACGAAATTCTTTTTTATCAAAAAAAATAATATAAGTAACACACACTACAATGTTTGACATTATACACTTTTATATAAAGTGACATACGAGTATGAACACGTTATTATGACAATGCATACAGTTATTTAGTGTACATTTAAAAGTTCAAAAGATTTTTGTAAAAGCTTATTTAAGTGTAAAGAAAGTCCAGAACAGGAAATATGGTAAAAAATAATAATTCAATTAAATGCATATTAACTATTTAGCAGAGAATGGAGATTTGACACTGGGTTCTCTCTACCCACCATAACATCATATGAGATTAAGCGTTAAAAAAACTATATAGTCTCCGCATAGCAAAACTATTGATAACTCTGCATTAAAGATGCTTTATAAAAAAATACTTCAATCGGTCCTAAGCGGTCATGAATACGAATATACTAAAACTTCGAAATAAATTATAATGTTATTGGGCATATTTCATAATTAGTAATACATTATTTTATTGTGTTTCAATTCAATTATTGAATAAAACCTATCCCGATGCGACCTTGATGTTGCAGTTTATTATCTCGCGCATCGCCATACCATCTATATTGACAGCTTCCTGCGCTCAGATTAAATGAAAACGTGGATAAAGCAAATATTAACTTTACAGTGCCAGTGGGCGTTATAGCTTATAAAGCATTAGGTAATTTTTTTATAAATAAAACTATTAATTCTAATTTATGATTTTACTATAGGAATATATTTATTATCATATAAACCATTCTGACTGTAAACGTGGCGGTGTTGAGTTCAATCCCTACTCGGGGGAAATTTCCCGGTCTTGTAGGCGAAGCGCAGCGTTGAGTTATCACAATACGCAAACACAGAATGTTAGCTTACACTGCCATGCAAAGAAAAGCCTGAAGCTACCAATTATATGTATTAAATGTAACATTATTGTATTATATAACATTTAACATTTTGATTATTTTAGACATAGGCTACATGAACTCAAATAAGCTGTTTTGACTCTATTCTTACTGGTGGAGCATTTCACTCTCAGAGAGCTGAGAGAGTAAACTGCGCCGACTTCCCGCTTAATAATTATGGTTCCAAAAATTATTCTTACGGAGTATCTATCTACTTGCTTAAAAGCTAAAATCATTTTAATATGACTTTTATGACGAAATTTTCGACAATTTCGATTGCCATATTTAAGTATATACATTTTAACCACTTTTAATGGAACCTTCTGCACCAACCAGTAACCAATTCTTTACCATTAAAGTTTATGTATAAGTAATTAAATATATGCCGTCGCGACGCACGCGCAACCCAAACCTTATATGGGCGGTCAACACAAGGCCGCGCACCGTCCTCGTTGTGGCAGTTAAATTGAATAGTGAAATATATGAAAAAATATATATATTTCAATTAATGATGATATTATAACCACTTCTGTTTAAAATCTAGTTTTATATAGTCATCTGGCTTGTACAGCAGCATAGGCCAATGTCTGTCTGTACATGTAGATTTTTGTGGATACTAAGGACTCAAACCTTACTTAGGAAAGTAAAAACATATAATTTAAGTGCTTTGTTGTTGGAATTCATAACCCTATACATGAATGTGAGACTGACAGCATCTGATTGTAAAATTAATGGTTGTGGATCAATCAATCCTTACTCAAAGTATTAATTGTTTCATTCCCTGCTCTAAAAATAGAAAGTGCAGGGTAAAATTGGCAACCAAACATGCAATGTCTTGAAATGAGATGGTAAGCAGAGAATTGAGTGTCTTAACTATATGTATAAAATAAATACTGACAAAAGGCAATAACCTAAAAACATTAATACATACATTGCTCATATTCCTGAAACAGACAGTTTACTCTATGTTCTGAAAAATTCTGTACTCTTAGAAATACAATGAGAATTTTCAATGAAATTTCAATTATTAAATCATGTCAATTTTACATATGTAATAATGTATCACCTAATAACTTTCAATCCTTAAAGGCCTTTTTCTAATTTAGCTTCATGCTGTATACTGTATACATAAAAGGGTAGACAAATGGAACCTAATGGTTGGGTATGCCATTTCCCTCTCACTGCCCAATTTTTGAGACACTGGATTTTAACGGGCAAAGTTCAACATTACATTTTTCTTGTTAATAAAGAGAGGAGAAAGGAAAGGAAAGGAAGAGGAAATGAAAATAGTTCAATCTCCAGAGAAAATCTATTCCACAAGTTGCATTTACAGACACTGCATGAACTTAAGGTTGAATTTTCATGATAATTACACTAATATATCTATTTATTACATTATTATAAGAATGTGTATTGCCTAATTAATTTCTAATAATTTCTAAAGGTTTTTTCCTTATCTACATTAATTTCTTTATCTTATCATAATAGTGAAAAGGCACATATGCACAATCTTATATGAATATTGTTGTTTTCTCATATATGTATAAGTGCTTTGTATTGTATTATAAATATATTTAAGTAAAAAGACAATAAATAAAAAGTTGAATATGATAGTTGAGGTTTCATATCCGAGGCAGGAGAATGATTACATATTTATTTCTTGTTTCCTCCTTTTGGTAAGCAAAACATGGTGTCGAGTGCCAACATTCAGTAAACAATTTGAAAATCAAAGACATTACTATGTCTTAATACTAGATTCCCTTAGCCTAAGCTGATTTGTGTGAAAAAGTTTAAAGCTATTTTTATAAATATATTTTGATATTTATCAGATCAGCATACATTGGATGATGTTTAACAGAAAAAAAATATTATCTTTTAAGAGTTAAATCTCTTACATTTGTTACAAAAGCAATATTCTGCAATTGATTTTTTTAAAATACAAAAAAAAACTAGTTAGATTTGATGTTTAATAAGAATTCTAAACAACTTATTCATATTCATAAAGTATCTAATTTATTTTTATACTTAACTATAATAAAATAAAAAATAAAATAAGCTGCCGTAGATCACGTAAACAAAATTAAATTCTTGTTATAAATGGGTTTAAGTAAAAGTAATAATGATTCATGCAATCAGTGATCATGTGAATCATTTAAAAATAAAGAAGTGCAAGCCAGATAAACAGCTAAATGCTGATATAGTCAAGAGTATCAAAAACTGATAACATAACCAAATTAAATAATAGAATATAAACTGTCGTTGAACTTACCATCTGTTCTTTTTATATTGATGTTGATCCCGGCCTGGATTTTTACAGAACCGTCATCCATTTTTGCACAAGTTTTACGCACCACATACACTAAATAACATTATTTCGCAAGAAACCAATTGTTTAAAAATAGTCTAACACATTTGTAAATTGCACATGAGAACCGGTGAAAATTACAAATAAATTTCTACACCCAGATTGACAGTTATATCGAGCTAGCTACACACTTCAGACTGGAACGTTTCAAATTTGTTTCGGTGTAACAGTCAAATTAATCACTTTTTATTCTCGCTACAGTCAATCGAAATTAAATTAATTAGTTTTGAGGCCCGTTCAGCCGTTGAGAAAAAATGATACAAATATTTAAATTATTTCGGTTATAACACGAAATACTAAAAATATCAGGCAGAGCTCAACGCAATGCATTTCTAATCTAAACGATTACGTAGTATTGCCATGTTTTTACGTAGTGACTAGTGAGTGAATATATTATATTAAATTGGTTTAAAAAAATAATTGCAATTATTTTGAATATAATAATTAATTACATAAACTGTATCTATTTGTATTTAAATAAAATAATTTATTTTACTAAATATATTTTTCAAAACGTTAACCGAAAAAATAGACACAGCCCCAATATTTTTTTTTACTATTGTATAAAATATAAAAATGAAAATAAACAATATATCATTTAATTTATACAACTATTTTAATTTATCGCTACAACAATTTTAGTAAATTAAACTCTTTAAATTATTTTATCCGTGTATCCAATACTTATACAAACTATGTCAATGACAGAAACAGTAATCAACCAAAAAAATCAGCTTACACTATAGTTCAATGAATTTTCTATTTTTCTAGAGAAATAATGGATTCTGAATATAAATTATCGCACAAAGCCAAAAAACGAATAAAGGAGGTCAAAAGAAAAGCCCGACCAGGTATGAATAACAGCAATTGAAGCATGTAATGCAATAATTAATTACCATTTATTCCCACAATTATTAGCAACATTTTTTTATTAGTTTAAAATCTAGCATATATTCTTAAAATATTATATTCAATGTTATGTAGTACAGAGTATTTCACTCTGCGTAATTCTATACTTACAATGTTCTAGAAGAATCTCAGGCGTCATGCGTTTCGCTTCGCTTTTCATTGACCTCGAAATAACTTAATTTTCGTATCGAGCCGCAAAATATGTAGAAATCTCCTAAAAATGTTATCCTAAAAGTAAAAGTTTCTTACTTAACTATCTTTGTATTATTCCAGAATTAGCTGATAAATACCAATGGACAGCTTTAAAGTATGCTAGTAATTTTGAAGAGTTTATTAAATGTAAGGGACAATGTCGATAGAATAGACGTAAATGAAGTGAGTCCAGAAGAATTTATAGAGAAATATGAAAAAATCTATAAGCCAGTTGTGATAACAAATACACAGAGTAACTGGAAAGCTAACCATAAATGGACTCAAGATAGATTAGCCAAAAAATATCGTAACCAAAAATTTAAGTGTGGTGAAGACAATGAAGGTTATAGTGTTAAAATGAAAATGAAGTATTATGTAGAGTATATGAGGACAGCAACCGATGATAGTCCACTTTATATTTTTGATAGTAGTTTTGGTGAACATCCAAGGAGGAAGAAACTATTGGATGACTATGAAGTACCTAGTTACTTTAGAGATGATTTTGTTTAAATACTGCGGAGAGGAACGGAGACCTCCTTATAGATGGTTTGTAATGGGGCCCCAAAGATCTGGTACAGGTATCCATATAGACCCATTAGGTACAAGTGCCTGGAATGCCTTAGTATTTGGACACAAGAGATGGTGCTTATTTCCCACTCAAACCCCTAGAGAAATGATCAAGGTGACGGGTGCAATGGGCGGCAAACAAAGAGATGAAGCTATAACTTGGTTCAAGTTAATCTATCCAAAAACGCAGTTGGAGACTTGGCCTGAAGAGTACAAAGCTGTAAGTCTGTTTTGTTATTGGTTTTCTGACATTTTTATTTTATTAAGGTTTTGTGGTAGGTGATGTTTTATGAAGCTTTTATTATATGTGTATGCTTTTGTTGTAGATGATGGCTGTGGCCTCTAGAGGTTGTAGTGGCAATTGTTCACTGTCTGACTGTAGTAGTGACCAATAGCATGTGTGTGACTTTTTTTTTAGAAAGAAATTGCAATTGAGTTCTTCTGCAACTTAACATGCAATGTATTGAAAATTTAACATGATATGGGGAAAACTTTAAAATTTCATTAATATGTGTGTCATTTTATGCTATAATTATGTTTAAAACATTTTAAAATTGCTACATTTTTTCATTATTCTAATTAAAACCTTTTTTATATTTATTTTATCATTATTCTTAAATTGTGCATAATTTGCATATTTTAGGTAGAAATTCTTCAGAAGCCGGGTGAAACAGTATTTGTACCTGGGGGCTGGTGGCATGTAGTACTAAACCTCGATGACACTGTAGCTGTAACACAGAACTTCTGCAGCCGTACAAACTTCCCAGTAGTATGGCATAAAACTGTTCGAGGTCGACCTAAACTATCCAAAAAGTGGGTGAAAGTTCTAGAAGCCAAAGATCCAGAATTATATAAAGTAGCAAGTAGTATGGACTTGACTCAAGGGACAGGAGTAGCTTCTGATAGCTCGTCAAACAGCAGCTCTTCGAGTAGTGACAGTGATAGTAGTTCTTCAGGAAGTTCTAGTGAAGATGACAGCGGCCAAGAAAGCATCACTGCTCACAAAAAGAAGAGAAAACGGAAAATTTGACCTAGGAAATTAAAGTACTAGACAATATCACAAAATAGATATCAAGATATCAATGATTACTTTTGTGTTAAATAAGGAGTTTTGTATTACTAGGCATAATTATTCATGTATTTTATTTACTTAATTTTGTTGTTTTAATGGTATCTTTTGTTAGAGGACCAACCTTAATATCAATAAAGTTTAATATAATTATTTGTATGGTTTTATTTAAATATGTATGTATATATTTTTAAATTATTTTGTTACCTCCTTGAACAATGCAGACGATAACTAATAGTAATAAAACATTAAAATATATATAAATATTTAAATGTAATTTAATACGATTATATTCTTTACAGTTACATAAAATATTCCTTAATATTTCGTTTTAATAAAAAACAAACTGGAATAATATATTGTTCATAGTAATAGCCTCTTATACTTAAAATTGAAGATAGTCGTTATACCAAATAGTAGATTATATAACTCATTATATATTTTTAATATTCTAATTATTATTTGCAATATATTATAATGTAAATTATAGCAGTTCAAAACAACAATTAAAAAATATAACGAATAATTTATAAAAAAGAAAGAAGAAGATTAGGCATATTAAAAAAAGTTACAATAACACCCAACTTTACTTAAAATACAAACATATTTTTTATGTTTAACATTTATATTCCTATTCAAATTGTAACAAAATATAATCATGCCATCGATGTAACATTTAATTAAAAACGATTAAAAAACCGAATGGACATCATAGACAATTGACATTTGACACATTTCATTTTAAGAAAAACACACCCAGTCTATGGTCATCAGCGGCCATTTGTTATCCGTGCCGTTTCAGAAAATAGTAGATCAAATACAAAAATGTTGCGTTCAGCTTCCCGTTCTTTAGTCAATGCATTTAAAACTACCGTCGCCCCTACATCCAGGGTTGCCGTCGGCGCCATCAGGAAGTCTCACGATGGCCCCGTGGAGTCCGATGAAGACTTTGATAACAGGTTAGCCCTTTTTCACGTTATGTAACTCAAATATTATCAATATTTTATAATAGATTTATTCTTTTAATCACACTGTTTAAGTGCTGATTCAGAGATGTATTGATATATTCCTATTAGTTTTATATAAGCATAATTGTCATTTTCTTTGGGATATGGTATAGTCAATATGGTTCATGTTGACTTAAACTAACCATAACAAAATAATTTTAAGAAATAAATTTGCAAATATTATTTTATACATATTACAATGTAGTGAAATTCTTATAAGATAGTGCTTGAAATATAACACATTGTAATTAAACAATTTTTTTTGAAACAGGCACATTAATGATATATTGTTATTTAAATTATTTTGCAATTTACAATAATAATTTGTCAAAGATAAACTTAACTTATTATTAATTAACACATTTTACTATAAATTGTTATGATTCCCAGTCATTTACAGTACATTAATTATATTTTCCTACATGCATAAATGTGTTATTATTAGTTTCGATAAAAATCTTAATAATTAACATATTTTCCTGATATAATATTAACTTTAGCTAACAAAATTACAGATATGAAGCCTACTTCAACAGGAAGGACATTGACGGTTGGGAAATTCGTAAGGGAATGAATGACCTCTGTGGTATGGACTTAGTTCCCGACCCTAAGATCATCAAGGCTGCCATGCATGCCTGCAGGAGAGTGAATGATTATGCCCTCGCTGTGAGGTTCTTAGAAGCTTGCAAAGACAAGTGTGGTCCCAAAGTTGGAGTAATCTACCCATACATTATTCAAGAAATCAAACCTACTCTCAATGAACTGGGAATTGAAACACCAGAGGAACTCGGCTATGACAAGCCTGAATTAGCATTAAAGAATGTCTACGAAATGTAGTGTGATAATAAGCTGTAGTGGAACTTAAATAATAGTTATGTTATTAATTTTATTTAATTGAATGCTGTTTAGCTTAATAATTCTATTGCCACCATCTTATATGTTGAACACTTGACTGTGAAGAAGGTTATTTAAAATGATTTGTTACTTCATTCAGTCTTACTAAAACATGTAGAGATTTTAATAAAAAGTATTCAATGCATTAAGTTGTATTTTTTTATGATAAATGAAGAAAATTCTCTTAAGATTTAAATATAGTCAAATTTGACGAATTTGGTGAAGTAGAACATCTGATTGTAAAAGCAGAGTGGGTATGCCATTTAGAGTTATTTTTATATATAATATGTCGATACTAATGAGTGGAGAATAAATCCCACGGCAAGAGAGTCATCTACCCTGAAGCAGTTTCTCTCTCCCGCCTCGGGGGCCAGATAGTAGAAAACACGTACGTTTAGAGATATAGCATGTTAAATTGTAAAATGCTGTTGTCTCATGCCATCGTCGCAGTCTTCTACGTCACACTATCTCCCAGTCGAAGACCCACCCGCCTGTTATGGAAGTAGCTCGATAGCAGGCGGCATGTTCGGCGGACATCCCCTGGATTTTGCCTTGAGTAAGATCATAGGCCACCATGCGTTGTCAAAGGCTCCAGAAATATCCAAAAAGATGGCCTGCACGTATTTACACGTGCTAGTAGCCACTATCTCCTGAAGGGAACGTAGGGCAGTAAGCGTTGACTTACCCCTGGTGAATCCTATGCTGGCACAAAACAAATTTTTCAAAACGAAATATTTTATTCCAAATTTATTCTATATACAAGATCTAAGTGAATTAACACTATTTATACAAATTTTAACCTATTTACAAAAATCTAAATCACTGAAAATCACTTAGAAAAATTTTGGCTTAATACAATAGAAAATTATTTATTTGAACTACTTACCTTTTTCGGATTGTTGACTTCTTGGTATCGTGTCGTAGGGTCTTCCGCGCCGTACCATTCTAAATTTTTTCGAATTTTTTGCTGAAATTTCTGCGCCATTTTGACGCAAAAAACGTTGAAAAATTCTGTTTTTTGGACATCTTACCTGCACCTCCTCTTTTATCCCCGCGGGCAATACATCGTTTTGAAGGTCTTTCGAAGCCCGATCGCTGGACACCAGTTTCGCTGAGATCCGTTCAGTAGAAACTGAAAAAAAGGCCCTCCCCCCCACCCTTCACTCGCCAGGCAGGTAAAAAAGGATTCTTTTGGCGAAAATTTTTGTTTTTAAATTCTTTTATTACACGTTATACATCTTGACCACAGTGCAAAAGGCCTGGAAAAAAAATAAATAAAAGAAAACTACTACTGCGGACCATCAGTGGCTTTTTACACCACTGATTTTTAGGACAACAATTAGTAAAATTTATCAATTTATTTACATATTTACATTATTTACATTTGACTTCGACTAATCTCTATATATAATAAGACAGTAAAAATATTTTGTCTGTACATTTAGTAATTTTGACTGAAATGGATAGAGGTACACTTAAAAAGACTAATAGAAAGCAAAAAGATTTTTTTTTAATTTCTTGTCTGTCTGTCTGTCTGTCTGTCTGTCTGTCTGTTGACATATTGTTGTCCGCATTTTTCTCTGAAACTACTGAACCGATTTACTTGATTTTTCACCAATTGCTTTGTTTTAACTCAATTTAGGTTGTAAAGTTTGGTTCATCAAAATTGGTTCATTAAAAAAAAAGTTATCGTCATTTGAATGAACTCAAGGCATTAGCTTGCCAGCGAATGTTATATAGAAATCGCGCTGGTATGACCCTGGCTAAAGAATGACATTCGAAACGTCTTGATTATATGACTGTTGATAAAAATATATATTTTTGAAGCACTATTATACAATATTTTATACAATAAAGTAAACAAAATTGAATTGTTAGTGGAGATTACCTTCATTAATCATAACAGTTAAGTTTAAGTCGTAATTAATTCAACACAGAGATAAAGAACGATCTTGAAAGAAATATCAAGTAAATACAAAGATTTTTTGGTTGGTTCGTTCATCTCTATATATAATAAGACAGTAAAAATATTTTGTCTGTACATTTAGTAATTTTGACTGAAATGGATAGAAGGACACTTAAAAAGACTAATAGAAAGCAAAAAGATTTTTTTTGAATTTCTTGTCTGTCTGTCTGTCTGTCTGTCTGTCTGTCTGTCTGTCTGTCGACATATTGTTGTCCGCATTTTTCTCTGAAACTACTGAACCGATTTACTTGATTTTTCACCAATTGCTTTGTTTTAACTCAATTTAGGTTGTAAAGTTTGGTTCATCAAAATTGGTTCATTAAAAAAAAAGTTATCGTCATTTGAATGAACTCAAGGCATTAGCTTGCCAGCGAATGTTATATAGAAATCGCGCTGGTATGACCCTGGCTAAAGAATGACATTCGAAACGTCTTGATTATATGACTGTTGATAAAAATATATATTTTTGAAGCACTATTATACAATATTTTATACAATAAAGTAAACAAAATTGTATTGTTAGTGGAGATTACCTTCATTAATCATAACAGTTAAGTTTAAGTCGTAATTAATTCAACACAGAGATAAAGAACGATCTTGAAAGAAATATCAAGTAAATACAGAGATTTTTTGGTTGGTTCGTTCTTATAATATATGTAACTAATTTAAAAACTGTACAGGAGTTAATATGCAATTATTACAGTTATTTTATAAAGAATATTATGAATCCTTCAAATCAATAATTTAACATTTAAGGCTGTTTCTGAATGAGTAAATAGAATTATTCACTGACAATAGGTAAAAGAACATAAAGTTACAAAAATAATTAGCTTTATATATATTTTTAAAATTTTCACTTTATATATATTTTTAAAAACTGTACAGGAGTTAATATGCAATTATTACAGTTATTTTACAAAGAATATTATGAATCCTTCAAATCAATAATTTAACATTTAAGGCTGTTTCTGAATGAGTAAATTAAATTATTCACTGATATCAGCACATTTAACAGAGTATATTATATAGGTAAAAAGAACATAAAGTTACAAAAATACATACGAGTAATAAATAATTAGCTTTATGTATACTTTATAAATATCAAATATCAACAAGGGTCGTATTTTTTTATTTAAAACAATCAAAAATTCTTTGACGATAATGTCGTAAAAAAATCATATTTGAAGTCATTATAGTTGTCAATCAATTCTGCTTATTAAATCAATAATAATGTATTTTAAGCGGGCGAAGCCGTGGGCGGGCCGCTAGTAAATATATACATTTAGTACAATTAATCTAGACATATATACATTTTATATACATTTTATTTTGATTTTATTGACTTCCGGGTGGCTTTCTACACCACTCGGAAATTCTATCTGCACAGACGGAATGCTTCGCACACCAGCAAGGGGAAAGGCTCGGGTCCTGGACCTCTCGGGAACCCCGGAGGAGGTAGGCTTCCTGGAGGACTCACCGACCCGGACCCCAGAGAGCCAGCGGCCGCCCCCGAACTCCCTGACCGCTCTATCCCGCCCTCATAAAAACAAGATCCCTACCCAAAAGGGCAGGGCGGTTAGGATGGCTGAGACGTCGGGTAGCCCGACGACTTGCGGAAGTAGGACAGACGAGGACCAGGAGAAGACTTACCTCAGCCGGACCTCAGAGGCAAAGGCGTGCCTGACGAGCGCCAAAATCCATCTTAAAAACTCCCGCAACTTAAAGACAGACATCAAGAACGGTGTCACAAATGCTCTTGACAGACTGTATGCTCTTGTAAAAGAGCTAGAGGAAGAGCTAAACAGCAAAGCGCCGCCAAAGGAGCCGCCTAAAAAACAGCCCGAGTGCAAGGAGCAAGAGGGGGAGCTCACTCGAAAAATCGAGGAGCACTCGAGGATGTTAGCGGAAAATGCGGAACAAATGCGGGAGTTGAAGTTGGCGCTCGAACAAAACACCACCATGCTTGCAAATCCACCCTCTTCATATGCTAGCGTTGCCGCACTTGCGCCCAAGCCGAAACCGGTGCAACCTGCCCTGCACTCCATCATCGTCTCTTCAGATGATGTTCTGGAGACAGGGGAGGAGGTTCTGGAACGAGTCCGCAAGGCGGTGGACGCAAAAGAGGGATGGATCAAGGTGGAGAGGGTCCGAAAAGCAAAGGACGCAAAGATAGTCCTCGGCTGCCCGACGTTGGAGGACAGGGACAAAGCCAGAGAGCGCCTGGAGGCCGGTCGCCTCCGCGTCGAGGAAGTCAAGAACCGGGACCCGATGATTGTCCTGAGAGACCTCCTAAACCTCTCAGAAAACAAAACCGGGAGGTCTTTGACGGCATCGATGAGGAGGACGACAGGGTCCAGGTCAGGTTCCGCAAAAAAGCTAGGAACCCCCACACGAGCCACCTAGTGCTGTCGGTCTCCCCCATCATATGGAGAAGAGCGACAGAACTAGGAGCTCTACGGGTGGACCTGCAGAGGGTCAAGGTCTTGGACCAGTCGCCCCTAGTGCAGTGCTCCCGGTGTTTGGCATACGGCCACACGAGGAGGCACTGCACTGAGGAGGCGGACGTCTGCAGCCACTGTGGAGGCTCACACCTGAAGGCAAACTGTGAAGTGCTGGCGGTCAATGTTACCCCTACCTTTTTTTTTTTTTTTTTTTTTCGTGAGGAAATCCTGTTACGGATACCGGCCCGAGTGGGGACTCGAGCGCGGTTATGTGGGATTCGCGGACTGGCAGATGTTAGGCCGTCCGAATACCCACTAAAACCTCACGGTGCTCCTCCTCGACCGCCACTGGCCGCGAGACGCGGGGAAAATAGTCGTCCACGAAACGCGGCGGCGGGAGCCTGCAAGGCACGTCGCGGAGTCAAGGGTGTGTGGTCACCCTCGACGGCCTGCTCGGAGTAGCGCGCGGGAGCATCCTGCGCGCGACTACTCGGGCCAGGTTAGTAGGCGGCCAGCTTCTCCAAGCTGACCGCCCTCTGGCTCATTAGGGCGGAAGGCGGCGATCGTGTGCCGCCCTCCGGCGACCCGGTCTCTTACGGCGGATGGCGAGTTCGGCAATAGCCTCCCTCGCCCGTTCCGCAGACTCCTTCTCGAGCACCACTGCCTCGCAGAAGGAGGAGACCGCATCCCACGACGTCTCGCTGCCGGCCATGGCCTTGACCACGGCCGGCAGGGAGAGGTCGTCCCCTATGACGTCGCGCAGAGCGCGACGTTGAGACGCCCAGGCTGTGCACACCTCCAACGTGTGCTGGGCCGTCTCATCGAGGCAGTCGTCGCAGTGGTGGCAGCGAGCGTCGGGCTCCCTCCCGGCGATCCGACACAGGTAACCCCCGAAGCAACCATGCCCCGTGAGTACCTGTGTCGTGCGGAAGGTTAGGACGCCGTGATGCCGCGCTAACCACTGGCGGAACACTGGACGAACAGCCTCGATCGTCAACCGGCCGGCAGTTGGTGTCGCCAGCCGGGATTCCCACATTCTTATCGCGGCTTCCCGCTCCTCCTCGGTGCGCGCTGGGCTTGCCACGGCCCCGGACGCGAGGCCCCGACGCCGGCAATAGGCCGACGCCAGAGACGTCGCGTCCAGGTCCCACGGCACGACTCCGGCCAGCACGCACGCTGCCTCACCAGAGATGGTCCGATACCCCCGTATCGCCCGGATGGCCATCACCCTCTGCGCGCGTCGCAGCAGGGCGATGTTTTGCCGATTCAGGGCGTCCGCCCATACGGGAGCGCCGTAGAGGGCCATCGATCGGACCACTCCGGTGTACAGCCGACGGCTCGAGGCGCTCGGCCCGGCGACATTGGGCAAAAGGCGCGCCAATGCCGCCGCCGTCTTCAACAGTTTCGGGGCCAAAGATGTAAAGTGGCCCCGGAAACTCCACCGACCGTCCAGAACAAGTCCAAGGTATTTCATGCTCCTCGTGACGCCGATTTCGACGCCACCGATGGTAATGTGGGCCCCAGATGGTGGGCCCTTTCGAGGAGCATGAAAATATAGAGCCTCGGACTTGTTTAGAGCGACCTCCAAACCGAGCCGCCTGATGCGGCCCACGACTTCAGCCACCCCGGCCGTAGCCAATATGGCCGCCTCCCGATAGGTCCTCTGCTGCGCCATGACCAGCGTATCATCGGCGTAACAGAGGACCTTAATCCCCCTCAGGGTGCCGCCTCGCAGCACCCAGTCGTAGCTGATGTTCCAGAGGATCGGACCCAGCACCGATCCTTGTGGAACACCGGCTGACACGCTGAACTCCTCCCAACCTCCTCCAGGAGCGGGAAAGGTCACCGACCTCCCGGACAGGTAAGCCCCGATGACGCGGCGCAGGTATGGAGGCACACCGTGGTAAATAAGTGCCTCCTTAATGCAGGGCCAGGGCAGGGAGTTAAAAGCGTTGGCGAATGTTACCCCTACCTGCAAAAACTGCATTAGGGCTAAGGTTGACCGCGCAGATCACAATGCCTTCAGCGAGGACTGTCCCGTCCGAAAGCGGTGGGAGGCTTTGGCTCGCTCAACCGTGGCGTACTGCTAAGGTTGTGACGGTTGAATTTTCAGTTAGACACCTACCGAGGGCGAGTTTGTACACAGCCAGACCATCGGCACCAGCGGTAGCCACAACAAAATTCTTAGTGACCAAGCGAGTGCACCCAGCGCCTGGAAACCCACACCCGGCGGAACACATGCACCTGAACTTCATGAGTACGAACTTCAGGCCATCTGCAACGCAATGGGGTGGGTTCCCCAGTACTGTGAGAGCTCCCTGGCAAAATTTAGGCCCCACTCCCCGCGGGGAGTGGGGCCTAAATTTTGCCAGGGAGCTCTCCCCGCGGGGAGTGGGGCCTAAATTTTGCCAGGGAGCTCTCACAGTACTGGGGAACCCACCCCATTGCGTTGCAGATGGCCTGAAGTTCGTACTCATGAAGTTCAGGTGCATGTGTTCCGCCGGGTGTGGGTTTCCAGGCGCTGGGTGCACTCGCTTGGTCACTAAGAATTTTGTTGTGGCTACCGCTGGTGCCGATGGTCTGGCTGTGTACAAACTCGCCCTCGGTAGGTGTCTAACTGAAAATTCAACCGTCACAACCTTAGCAGTACGCCACGGTTGAGCGAGCCAAAGCCTCCCACCGCTTTCGGACGGGACAGTCCTCGCTGAAGGCATTGTGATCTGCGCGGTCAACCTTAGCCCTAATGCAGTTTTTGCAGGTAGGGGTAACATTCGCCAACGCTTTTAACTCCCTGCCCTGGCCCTGCATTAAGGAGGCACTTATTTACCACGGTGTGCCTCCATACCTGCGCCGCGTCATCGGGGCTTACCTGTCCGGGAGGTCGGTGACCTTTCCCGCTCCTGGAGGAGGTTGGGAGGAGTTCAGCGTGTCAGCCGGTGTTCCACAAGGATCGGTGCTGGGTCCGATCCTCTGGAACATCAGCTACGACTGGGTGCTGCGAGGCGGCACCCTGAGGGGGATTAAGGTCCTCTGTTACGCCGATGATACGCTGGTCATGGCGCAGCAGAGGACCTATCGGGAGGCGGCCATATTGGCTACGGCCGGGGTGGCTGAAGTCGTGGGCCGCATCAGGCGGCTCGGTTTGGAGGTCGCTCTAAACAAGTCCGAGGCTCTATATTTTCATGCTCCTCGAAAGGGCCCACCATCTGGGGCCCACATTACCATCGGTGGCGTCGAAATCGGCGTCACGAGGAGCATGAAATACCTTGGACTTGTTCTGGACGGTCGGTGGAGTTTCCGGGGCCACTTTACATCTTTGGCCCCGAAACTGTTGAAGACGGCGGCGGCATTGGCGCGCCTTTTGCCCAATGTCGCCGGGCCGAGCGCCTCGAGCCGTCGGCTGTACACCGGAGTGGTCCGATCGATGGCCCTCTACGGCGCTCCCGTATGGGCGGACGCCCTGAATCGGCAAAACATCGCCCTGCTGCGACGCGCGCAGAGGGTGATGGCCATCCGGGCGATACGGGGGTATCGGACCATCTCTGGTGAGGCAGCGTGCGTGCTGGCCGGAGTCGTGCCGTGGGACCTGGACGCGACGTCTCTGGCGTCGGCCTATTGCCGGCGTCGGGGCCTCGCGTCCGGGGCCGTGGCAAGCCCAGCGCGCACCGAGGAGGAGCGGGAAGCCGCGATAAGAATGTGGGAATCCCGGCTGGCGACACCAACTGCCGGCCGGTTGACGATCGAGGCTGTTCGTCCAGTGTTCCGCCAGTGGTTAGCGCGGCATCACGGCGTCCTAACCTTCCGCACGACACAGGTACTCACGGGGCATGGTTGCTTCGGGGGTTACCTGTGTCGGATCGCCGGGAGGGAGCCCGACGCTCGCTGCCACCACTGCGACGACTGCCTCGATGAGACGGCCCAGCACACGTTGGAGGTGTGCACAGCCTGGGCGTCTCAACGTCGCGCTCTGCGCGACGTCATAGGGGACGACCTCTCCCTGCCGGCCGTGGTCAAGGCCATGGCCGGCAGCGAGACGTCGTGGGATGCGGTCTCCTCCTTCTGCGAGGCAGTGGTGCTCGAGAAGGAGTCTGCGGAACGGGCGAGGGAGGCTATTGCCGAACTCGCCATCCGCCGTAAGAGACCGGGTCGCCGGAGGGCGGCACACGATCGCCGCCTTCCGCCCTAATGAGCCAGAGGGCGGTCAGCTTGGAGAAGCTGGCCGCCTACTAACCTGGCCCGAGTAGTCGCGCGCAGGATGCTCCCGCGCGCTACTCCGAGCAGGCCGTCGAGGGTGACCACACACCCTTGACTCCGCGACGTGCCTTGCAGGCTCCCGCCGCCGCGTTTCGTGGACGACTATTTTCCCCGCGTCTCGCGGCCAGTGGCGGTCGAGGAGGAGCACCGTGAGGTTTTAGTGGGTATTCGGACGGCCTAACATCTGCCAGTCCGCGAGTCCCACATAACCGCGCTCGAGTCCCCACTCGGGCCGGTATCCGTAACAGGATTTCCTCACGAAAAAAAAAAAAAAAAAAAAGGTAGGGGTAACATTGACCGCCAGCACTTCACAGTTTGCCTTCAGGTGTGAGCCTCCACAGTGGCTGCAGACGTCCGCCTCCTCAGTGCAGTGCCTCCTCGTGTGGCCGTATGCCAAACACCGGGAGCACTGCACTAGGGGCGACTGGTCCAAGACCTTGACCCTCTGCAGGTCCACCCGTAGAGCTCCTAGTTCTGTCGCTCTTCTCCATATGATGGGGGAGACCGACAGCACTAGGTGGCTCGTGTGGGGGTTCCTAGCTTTTTTGCGGAACCTGACCTGGACCCTGTCGTCCTCCTCATCGATGCCGTCAAAGACCTCCCGGTTTTGTTTTCTGAGAGGTTTAGGAGGTCTCTCAGGACAATCATCGGGTCCCGGTTCTTGACTTCCTCGACGCGGAGGCGACCGGCCTCCAGGCGCTCTCTGGCTTTGTCCCTGTCCTCCAACGTCGGGCAGCCGAGGACTATCTTTGCGTCCTTTGCTTTTCGGACCCTCTCCACCTTGATCCATCCCTCTTTTGCGTCCACCGCCTTGCGGACTCGTTCCAGAACCTCCTCCCCTGTCTCCAGAACATCATCTGAAGAGACGATGATGGAGTGCAGGGCAGGTTGCACCGGTTTCGGCTTGGGCGCAAGTGCGGCAACGCTAGCATATGAAGAGGGTGGATTTGCAAGCATGGTGGTGTTTTGTTCGAGCGCCAACTTCAACTCCCGCATTTGTTCCGCATTTTCCGCTAACATCCTCGAGTGCTCCTCGATTTTTCGAGTGAGCTCCCCCTCTTGCTCCTTGCACTCGGGCTGTTTTTTAGGCGGCTCCTTTGGCGGCGCTTTGCTGTTTAGCTCTTCCTCTAGCTCTTTTACAAGAGCATACAGTCTGTCAAGAGCATTTGTGACACCGTTCTTGATGTCTGTCTTTAAGTTGCGGGAGTTTTTAAGATGGATTTTGGCGCTCGTCAGGCACGCCTTTGCCTCTGAGGTCCGGCTGAGGTAAGTCTTCTCCTGGTCCTCGTCTGTCCTACTTCCGCAAGTCGTCGGGCTACCCGACGTCTCAGCCATCCTAACCGCCCTGCCCTTTTGGGTAGGGATCTTGTTTTTATGAGGGCGGGATAGAGCGGTCAGGGAGTTCGGGGGCGGCCGCTGGCTCTCTGGGGTCCGGGTCGGTGAGTCCTCCAGGAAGCCTACCTCCTCCGGGGTTCCCGAGAGGTCCAGGACCCGAGCCTTTCCCCTTGCTGGTGTGCGAAGCATTCCGTCTGTGCAGATAGAATTTCCGAGTGGTGTAGAAAGCCACCCGGAAGTCAATAAAATCAAAATAAAATGTATATAAAATGTATATATGTCTAGATTAATTGTACTAAATGTATATATTTACTAGCGGCCCGCCCACGGCTTCGCCCGCTTAA